>CAEGAE010081337.1:0-63649 GCA_903067095.1 Girardinus metallicus | reverse complement strand
GTTTTCACATCTTCACCCCCCCCCCCCCCCCCCCCCCCCCGCCCCCCCCCCCTCCCGCCCCCCACCCCCCCCCCCCCCCCCCCCCCCCCCCCCCCCCCCCGTTGCACTCTGACCCGCATGACCCGCCTTGCGTTCACCTGTATAGACACTGCAGCCGCAATGGACCCATAACTCCTCGTGTCGGAAATCCCACCTCAAGTTTTCTCTCCTTCGGTCTGCTGTCCGTCTACCTCCAGCTTAGTTTTTGTTGAGCAGAACCCACCATTGCACTCGCTTCATGCAGTTACAGCTGTATTTATGTTAACAGTAAATCATTAAAACACCATGTTACCAGTGTAACATTGACTTTTAATTTAAAACGACACCCTTTTTTCTTTTCTTTTTTCCTGTGTAACACGTCTGTGCTTAAGTTTCATGCGTCCCAATGATCTGAGGAAACTGGACACATCATGAAAACCTCAGCTGATCACACTATATTCTATGAAAGCACATTCTTTGCCTTTACTTTTACCATTTGTCCCTCCTGCAAATGGAGATTTCAATATATTCATCAGAAAGTAGTGCTGTGGCTTCAAATTATTATGTTTAATTTATTTTGCAGTAGATGTTGGTTTTTGTTTTTTTGGGGACATCATGCGTCGTCACTGTAACAGTATTAAAGTGAAATGTGCTTCATTAGTAGCCGACTGCTGTCACAATTAAACGGGTTTGGGGAAAATTCGCTTTAGCCTAGCTGCTGTGCTGTGAGGATTGTATCAGGACTTCGCCTCTTATTTTATATTATGCCTTATTTAAAAGTACTCCTGCAGAAAACAACAGCTTAAGATGGTGGGAGTCGAACTTTGCACAGAATAACTGAATGAAGTCGTAGAAATGCTGGAGTGTACTGTAAAAGTGCTAATGAGACAACTTTTTTTTTTTAAAAAAAAAGAAAATTTCAACTATATTTGCCAAATTTTATTTTATAGAACCATATAAAAGTTAAAGGATGGAAAATTAAAATGCCATTTGACGCGATCCCGTCTTGTGGTGCTTTTTTTTTTTTTTGATTGAAATAAAATGACGCTAACAATGAAAATGTTGCACAGACAGAAAATGTTGTTTCCCTCATTAGACAATTGTATTTGTCCATCTTCTGGAGGTGATTAGGACCATGATATTTTATTTCATCTTCATTCTCATTTTGAAACATGCTGGTGAGTTGTAGAATAAAATGCTGCAAAACCATTTGTCGTCTGTGACTCAAATGCTTATTCTTTCGTGTTCTGATGAATGAAGCTGACTAACAAAAATGCAGATTTACTAAATTTGCACTGACATGTACAAAAATGTCAACCTGTTGAAAAGCCTCCATACACTGTAGGACAAAAATAATCATGAATCATCAATTATTGAAATCAACTAATTTGGTAACTGAAAAATAATTCATTGGGGGATATAGACTCAAACAAAAAGTTATATATATATGTATATATATATATATATATTTAAGATAAAAAAAAAGTGTAAATATGTTTTATTTCAAACTTGTGAAGTGCCAGTTTTAGCTTCACCTGGTTCAAATTTTGTAAAATAAAAATAACATCACTTAGGCACCTATTGTGGTTAATTTATTAATTGATTAATAAAAAAAAATAGATTATTTCCACAATGTATTGATGTATAGTCAAGAATAATGTACTTTTTTTGTTAGTGACACACACCAACAAAATTCTATTATTGCATTTTAGGCAACACTATTTTTAAAAACTTTTTTAATTGTTTTATTTGCATTCTTATTTGCTTTGTTTAATATTGAACGCAAAAGGCTTAAGTGGTGAAATGATAAAAAAATGTTTTTTCGATTACTTGATTAATCGTCAGAACAATTAATCGAATACTCAAATACTAAAATAATTGTTAGCTACAGGCCTAATATACTATGATTGCACTCAATAATTGATAAGGAGCCATTCGGCATGAAACAGATTTTTCACAACTGAGTGTCAGGTCCGTCCTTTTTCCTCTTTAGCTCCCGTAAGATGCTTCTTTAAGTCTCAGTTCAAGCGACACAATTGTGACTCACAGGGTTTCTGTAGGTTTAACTAACTCAAATGCAAGAATTTTTAAGACAATTATTTATGTAATTTAAGATCTATCCACAAAAACCTACGAACTTCGTCCAGCCAACTGGCGTATTCATCGAATACTCAAATACTAAAATAAGTGTTAGCTGCACTTACCCATAATAGACGCAAACAAGCTAGCTAGCTAGCGGTAGCCTCGACGTCTGGAGTGCGACTCAAGCTTTTGCCTGACAGAAAAGTCCGGCGGAAAAAAAAAGAAAACATAGAATAAACGAGGTTAAATTGTCCCGTCAAGACGAAATCCCCAACCTGGGAGAGGTCAACTTAGTTTTAAAATTAATTTAAATTTAGATTAATTAAATTTGAGACTTTTATAGACTGCACGGACACCATGGACTCATGTTCTGGGTATCACAATCATAGACATGAGATCACAATCATTTGAAGACTGCACTGGTTCTTGTGGCTTGTGCGCCTTTTCTTCCCAGTAACATCTTTGGACAGATCCCTCAAGCAGTCAAATTATTTAGCAATGATGACCTTTTGTGACCTTCGGGCATCAATGACTGTCTACTGGACGAAAGTCAAGTCAACAGTTTTTCCCATGATCCTGTTGACCAGAACACAAAATATTTTTACGTGCAAATTCTGGAAAAAATGTACGTTTACGAGTATTTTTACTACTCTATACTTTTACATTTACTAGACTAATGTTATTACTCTTACCTGAATATTCTACAAACTTGTCTTAACCAGAAATTGACCAATCAGAGACACCTGCAGTTTTGTTAACGTTTAATAACTTTTATTTCAAACAAAATTGATTTGGAAAATTTTTTGTCTAATTTTGCTACCTAGTAATTATGTTATTCATGCAAATTATTTTCATAATTCATATTTTAAAATACCAAAATTTCCACATAACTATATATTTCAATCTTCTAATTTTTATTTTATTTTCCTTTGTGATCAATAAGGTATTTTTGAATTTGAAATATTTAAATGTGTACAAATTAAATGTTTGACATCTGTACCTGATTAAAGTCTTAGCTACTTTTTACTTTTACGTGAGTAAAAATATGTTGCAATTTTTGGCTCTCCTACCTGCCTCTGCTTTAAGAAATATGAAAGAAATAAAGTCTTGAAATCAATACTAGAATGAATTTACATATTCACACATTGTATGAGTTTATTTTATTTTTTTTATATTTAAATTTTTTGGAACAACCCAAAATAACCAAATAGTTCTGGACGGTCATAAAACAGACTAAAACAATGTGATTGTTTTTGTTTGAATGCCGACGTTGAAAACGTTTCATCTGGCCAGAGCTCTCCTCCACCTGCAGAGTAAATATTTAACTGGGTGCCTTTTAGGACTGAGGTTCCTTTATAGCAGAGAGACTCAGCTGACCACCAAGAAACCAGAGTGGGGTTAAGGTATGTGGGACAGTTATTAATAACGGCGCATGTGAGCGGTGGGCATTTGTACATTCTGCTTTCCATGATCACAGTGATGGAGATCTGAATAAAGTGTAAACACAAAACCAGTCGTAGGGTGGATCATATATCAGGAGATTCTCGTTTGGGTGGGTGTGGGCATTACAGTTGCAGGATTTAAAAATTTTTTAGTTCCTTTAAGATGAGTGCCTCAAACCCAAATTAACTGAATTGATTTGGAAATAAATTACAAGAAGAGATTTCAAAAATACAATCACCTCGCTCCTCGATGTATGTTGCTTCAAAAAAAAAAAAAAAATTTATGTCAATGAGCCATTTTTGCCCCCCCGTCCAGCTAAATAAAACTCATTTAGAGCCTCAAGTTCACAAGAACATTTTCAAAAAAGACCTACTGTAGGAAGTAATGTTTCAAAGAACAACCATTTTATTTCTACTTTTAGGTTTTAAAGGAAAGAAAAATAAAGCTTTTGCGAAATGAGAGCAGCTACATTTTCTTCCACGAGATGTTAATATTTGTTTAAAACGTTTTCCCAAACCAATGAGAAAATCTGAACAAAAATAAAATATTAGTAGTTTTAATGTCATTTTGTTGTGAAATGTTGAAACAGTTATTCAAGAAAAACTGCCATGTTACTTTTGTTATATTTTTATTTAAAATTATTAGTTCTTTATAATTTTTAGCCAGTTAAGAGCCGTTAAGACAGACAATCGATGGATGAAATGTTTAAAAAAAAAAGAAAAAAAGCATTTTTTTGTAAACAAAATGGAAAAAGAAAGTGGAATGCATTTGTATTCATCTTTATTTGTTTAAAACCCCAAAAATAAAACCAACTGGTTTCAGAAGCAAACAAAGAATGGGCGAAATGGACTTTAATCATATTTTCGGCAACTAAAGTCATAAAAGTATTTCTGTACAAATAAAAAGTCTCTGTTGCAGTTTGCCACAAGACATGTAGAGAACGCCGCATCATGTGGAAGACCAAAGTTAAATTTTCTGTCCTCATAAATTAGCCCAAGCTAAAAGAAACAGGAAGATGATGGTATATAAAAACCAAGACAATTACAGACAACCCTCATCTTGACACGGTTATAAAAGTGTCTTTAGTCAGAGGCTTCTTCAGATTTGCTGTAATACTGGCTGCTAGATCCTTTCAGTCAGAATCTACAACAATTTCCCCTAATTAAGATTTTTTTTTAATTTAATTTAAATCAAAAGCATGTTTGACCTAAACTGAGCTGTTGTATTTCTAGTTGGCCTAAATTGAGATAAACTTGAATTTATGTTCCTATTCATTAAATCTGAATGAGTTTGAGCTAAAAAGCAGTTAGCATAAAGACTTATGCTGCTATTACAGTAAAATATGGCTTAATAAAGCAATTAAAAATAGGTGCATATCACTTATTTTCTTTGTAAAAACAATAATTTCTAAAAACCATGCATCCATTTTTTTCAAAATCAAAATTATATGCTACTTTGTGTTAGTCTACCACATAAAATATCTCAATGAAACACGGAATTTTTGTAGTTGTAACATGTAAAAAAAAAAAAAAAAAAAAAAAAAGTAGTTTAAGGGCCGCAAGTTTTCATGTGAAAACCAAAGAAAGGACACAAAAAAATGTTAATAAAAACCTTTATTTTTCATTTTTTGTTAGCTTTTTCAACGATCGCTTTTTAAGCTTATTGTTTTGCCCATTTTGACCCGTTTAGCTCAATCTCCTAAAGCATCGCTCCAACAAAACCACCTGCAATCACTTCGCCCAGTTACGTACAACCTTAGCAACCCTCTACGATCAAAATAACCACATCAACAACCAGCCAATACCATGGAAGAACACAAGGAAAAAAAAACACACCACAAGACGACGTCTGATTAAGACCGATGGTACCGAATCAAACGCCTGTGTGAACTACCAACTGAAAGCTCTTAGGGGAAAAAGAAAAATATATATATATGCAGGAAGAGAAACTTCACAGACATGGAGTGCTGACAAACCCAGAACTTAAGAGCAAGCTTGAAACTTAAAAAAAAAAAAAAAAGAGAGAGAAAAGAAGAAACCAGCACCAGCTAAGCAAGAAAGTGTATTTACAAGATAGCTGCAGTTTTTCTTTTTTTGTTCATTGTCAGAATGAGACGGTGGCCAGTGGGATCGGAAGCCATTATTACATCATTGGTAAACTGTGGAACTCACTGTGGTTATAACAAGCAGGTGATCGCATGGAGCTCATACATTCAAGCTATACATATATATACCTATGTACACAAAGTATAAATAAAACCACAAAATGAGAACGTGAAGATTACTTACTCTCTTTACATTTTCAACACAAAAGGTACACAATCAACCCGGATAAAAGGTTCTATGGCTACAAATTCGGGAACCCAATCAAGCAAGTGCTCGTTTATTTGGAGTAGTTGATGTCAAAGCGCTCTCCTGTGCGGATTACTTCACATATTAAAAGACGACTACACAGCCTCCCTATCGTCCCAAGCTTGCTCTTAAGGATTTATTACAGGCAACTACAACACCGTTTTTAGTCAAATTGTTTTTGTTGTACTGTTTGCGTACATTCATCTTAAGACGCCTTCAGTTGAAACTCATTAAAAGCTGAAATATTAAAAAGGAAAAACGAAGATGTTTCTATGCAGACAGGCATTTTGATCATAGAGGTTACCGAGGTCATTTATTTAAAAGAGGGGGGAAAAAAAAATACAAGCAGGAGAAAACAGGGGCGATCAAAGATTTAAAGGGGCAGTATCTTTTAACTGATTCTTATACAATTAAACATCTTCAATAGATTACATATTGGGTTACTGCTTAGGACCTTTTTCATTCATTTATTTTAAACTGGAGTGTTCATATGTGGGAGTGAAACACACCAATTACATGTAAAGGGAAAATAAGATTGCATAGAACAAAAACATTGCTATTTGATGTGTGTGTGTTTTGTTTTGTTTTTAAAGACAAAAAGAATTTAAAGTTGAGAAAAGATTAACAAAATATCCAGGAAGTGTGGTTCACTCCCACAATTCCCTTAGAATGCCACTGCCTATTCGCAGTTCAGACTTGGAGCTCAATGTGAACCATGCAGGCAGCGCTCAGGGAGAAATCTTACAGATGCTTGCAGACGTGGACTGGAAAAATAGCTTGAGCCCACTCAAGGTTACATATGTGCATGTCTGAAGTTTGTTGCTCTCAAGTTCCAAACATGCAGGCATGATGGGGGAAACTTGTCGGTGGTTAACTAAACGCAGTTCAACATTACCGGTGTGACAATTTAAAAGGCCCTTTTTTAGTGAAATACCATTAAAAGCGTACTGTCTCTTTGAATCCCAATAAATCCCTGGGCTCGGAAATGACAAAAGGGGTCAACTGGTGTCTGCCTTTCCGTGTTTCCACCTGGTTCTCACTCTTCCTGCCAGCCCCGAGCTCCTCTGAGGCGTCGCTTCAGCCCGATTTGGTTCCGACCAGAGACATCAGTCCATCTGTGCTCATGGACTTGGGGCGCTCCAAAGGGAAGCCGAGGGCTCTGCTCCACACCAGCTGGGCGAGGACGCCGAGAGCACGGGACACACCGAAGAGGACGGTGTAGTAGTTCATCTCCGTCATCCCGTAGTACTGCACACACACAGAAATTTGACTGATTGTAGCAAATATGGCCGCCACAGCTCACTGCACAAAACAGAAAATCTTATCAAGTCTCGTTTACTATATTAGTAAACCTGAAATAAGACAAAACTAACCTGCAGTTAACTTTTTAGGAAGAAAGAGAGACTTGTTTTAAGTACATATTTACTTAATTTTGATGAAAAAGTTCTTGTTCCATTGGCAGATTATTTAACTTATAACAAGACATTTTTCCCATGTTATAAGTTAATTAGTCTTCTAGTAGAACAAGTTATTTTTCATCAATATTAAGGAATCATTTACTTAAAACATGTCTATATATGTTGCTGAAAAGTTACTTTTAATTTAGTTTGTCTTATTTCAAGTGTACCAAGATATTTGCACTAGAAACTAGATAAAGAATACTTAATAAAAATTTGTGTTTTTGCCGTCAGTTAATTAGTGATTTTGACTGGAAAAAATAAAAGACGCAAACTACTGGGAAATCATGGAGGGACTGGTCAATGTGAGAAGATGTTCAGTTTTATCTATGTAGTACTTATTGAAGAAATGTGAATCTTTTAGTGTGTAGTGATTTGATTCAGAAGTCATTGTACAGCGTAAAGATTGTTTAAAATATGTGATTGACAAGAAGAAGAGTGCAAACAAAAAAACATGTCAAACAGTTCTATAAGCTTCCATACTATATCAAATTACATCAGTTTATTTATGACAAAAATAGGTTTATGCATAAAGCTTTAACCTAAATTATCAGTATTAAGTTGGCTTAGCTGCTTGGCTTTTTCTTAAACAAAATAGTGCCAAGCTGCCAAGTGGACGAGTATTGCAATATGCGGTAAACCAGCAAATGCAAGCGGTAAAGATGTAAAATTTAAAAACACGTTAAAATTGATTTTTGAATTGATTCAGAATTCCCAGAACTAGAAATTGCATGTTTTTTTGTTTGCAGCCCAACTGTGTGAAATTGGGCTGCAAATTACACTCCACACTGTTCAGATTTCATTTTCCCTCCTTTTCCCAGGTTGGTTTGCCACAGAAAATCTGTATAAAATCCACTGTGGTTCTAAGTAGGCCTGTCATGATAACAAATTTAGCTGGACGATAAATTGTCCCAGAAGCTACTCGATAAACGATAATATTGTTGTTTTGAAACGGCCTTTGACTAATGTAATGGTAATGGCAAAAGAATGCAAGAACACATTCTCAAAAAGCAATAAACTTTAAATTGTAATGAACATTTAACACTGGAACTGGGAGACATTTTAAACACCAAAGATAAATAAAGAAAACAACAAAATTGTCCTTCAAAAGGAAAAAAAAGAGATAGTTGAAACCAAAACATCAATATATTAAGCCTATTTTAATTTATCATGCGATTAAACGATTTATTGATCATTGTGACAGGCACAGGTGTAACACGGCTAACTGTGATGACGTGAGAGGCGCTGTGGACAGCATCTTACCTGCAGAAGGACTCCGCTGTGAGCGTCCACGTTGGGCCAGGGGTTCTTGGCTTTCCCCTGCTCCAGCAGCACATTGGGTACAATCTTGTAAAGCTGGGCAACCAGCTTGAACATGGGGTCATTGGGCAGGTGCTTCAGGGCAAACTCGCGCTGGCAGGTGTAACGCGGGTCAGTCTTTCTTAGGACAGCATGGCCGTAGCCTGGAACCACCTAGAAAAAAGGAAAAACGCGACGCGCCTCGTTACACAACCAATGAGATCACAATCTCCCTGCGGGGCTTTTGGCTTTAACTGAATGTCGATGCAAACAAACTCATGACTGAGTGGGAAAGTCTGGGTTTGATTTTTACCCTTCCAGACTTGAGTGTGTTCCAGATATAATCCCTCATCCTCTCATCAGATACTTCTCCTCCGAGCTCCTTCTGCAGGGCCGTCAGCCACACCAGCACTTCCTGCAACAGGAAAAAGAAAACGAGTTATTTACATTTCCATCCATTTCATGAGTATCATTACGTTACTAGTACAACACGGTGAGGTGAGCACTACAGCAAAACGCCAGGATTGTTTTTCTGAAAACCAAAACATTCGTAACTCCGGGATCGTACGGTTTCCCCTCTGTAAAATTCAAGCACTTTCAAGGTCAGTTTTCAAACTTTTCCAGCACTCGACTTTAGAGATGGAAAAAAAAACAAAATAAATACCAATGAACTACAGAGGTCAGTTTGAATTCACTATTTTATGATATCATTTATTACTGTCATTAATGTCTTGTGATAATATTGAACAGATGAGACTAAGAAACTAAAATATAATAAAATTCGATGCCCTACTCACTTGAATGTGCTGGTAATGTCATAAAAAAATCTCAAAATATCTTCTAAGTTTTACTGTACTTAGCAAATAGATATCAGTTTTTTAATTCTAACAAAAAAATATTAATAAATACATAAATTTGGTCTGATGCAACTTTAGATAGTGAGAAAAACATGTAAGTGTCTTTTCATCATCTTTAAATATGTGGCTTCAATTAAAAATAACACTTTAAATCAAATTCTAGATTGTACTTTATTCCAAAAATTTGTAGTTTGAATATCAAGCACTTTATACAGAAATCAAGCACTTTCCAAACCTTGAAATTAAAGCATTCGTAAGGATTTCAAGCACCTGTACAAACCCTGATAACTGGAGAAACCTTGGTAGTAAATTAATGCGGATTATATAAATTTAGCTAATGATTAATGACATGCAAACACTAGAATCTTAATAAAATAAGTTTACAAATTAAAAACACTACGGTAGGTAGTTTGAACCAATACATAAGAATTTACTGTTGGTAAAAATGGAAATAAAAAGCTAAATTTCCTTCAGCATATAGCAAGAGAAGTCCACAAAAATAAATCCTGAAATGTGCAAAGTTAAACAAATACATAAACTCACACAGTCTTTAAAAAAATATTTTAAAAAGCACTATGGGATTGTTCTCAGTATATTTAGTACAAGTAAAACATTACTGCAACCTTTACAAGCTTATTAAAGTTAAATCTGAAGGAATAAAGTATTAATTATAGCAGTTTTTCTGAGGTTCCATTCCCAATCTACTTATGCATTAAGTTTATTAGGGCTTAATGCATCTTATTACTTGTTTTAGTAATAAGAAAAATGTCTTTACATAAAAAAAAAATAAATGAATAAATTTTGTACTGTTAAAGAATTTGATTCCAAGCTAAAAACTGCCAAAAAAATCCTCTTTAATAATTATTAGCAACATGGTCATCAAGTCTGTACAGGGTTTCCCCCAGTGCATTATAAGCCTGGAGGGCCACCAGGCTTTAGTTGTGCCCCCTCCAGGCTGAGCATTGCTTATTTATTTAAGTATTTTTAAATGTTTTCTAAGATTTTATAGTTTGTGTTCAGGTATTAATCTTCCAGTAACATAATTATCAAGTGATATTTTCAAATTTTCCTGTCAACTTTAAACATTTTTTAACTCCAAAACACGACAGGCTGCTGGATGAATGACTGCCATAGTGCCCAACCACCAGGCTTTATGTTTCTAAATTTGCTAACAGGGGCAAACAGAGAAGGTTAAAGAGGCTACTTTAGTTTGAGATGACAATGAGTCATGTGCAAACCTGATTGGCCAGGCCGTGGAGCGGACCGGCCAGACCGTTCATAGCTGCGCTGAAGGACAGATAGGGATCAGACAGGGCGCTCCCTACTAGGTGGCTGGTGTGGGCGCTGACGTTGCCTCCTTCATGATCACTGGTGGGAAAAAAGAGAAACGACAGAAACACTGAGTGCCTTTAAATCAAGGCTAAAAACCCACTTGATTAGAGTTAATTTTGAAACATTATAGATGAAACATTTTGATGAGACGGCGCTTGACAAATTGTAATAATACCTCAATTGGTGACTGTGTTGTATGATTTTGTATTTTTATCATGTTGAACTGCCTTGTTGCTGAAATATGCTTAATAAATCGACTTGATTAACTGATTTACTGAGTCCGAGTGAAGCAAATTTTACAAAACAGTCACTATATGATAATACAAATTTCAGTACTTGAGAAGATAAGTAGACGTGTGCATTATGACAAATAAAACAACTGCTACAACTCTAATAGCCAGAGGAAGATTGCAAAACAGAAAAGAAGAAAATCTTTGGGAGCCTCTGCCTTAAGCTGCTGTTCCACTACTGGAGCCTTTTTAAGTAACCGATATAGTTACCTGGGCTGGTTTTTTTTACACATCAGGAAATAAGGTCAAATTAGACAAAGCAGGTTTAAATCTATCCCAGGACACAGAGCTGCAGAGGAAGTGTGTATTTGGACTAAACCCAGAACTAAAAGTTGAGTTTTGTGATTGAATGTTGTTAAACTATAAGAGCTGTTTATTTGTTACAGGTGTTCATAACTTCCACAGTCTCGGGTGACTGCATGAGGGTGTGGTCACACGTCAGGTAATTGATGACCAAAAGGTAGTTGGGTGAGTGTGTTATTTTGCCAACGCGCTACTTGCTTTGAATGACTCACTAGAGACGAATCGCAGTACAGAAACCGACTCAGCCGGCCGCTTACATTCATACTTTAACTCTATTGACAGGAGTAATTTGTATTTTTGCTTTCAATCGACATTCTAACTATTTTCTGACCGGAGGCAGAGGGACAAACCCCCTCATCGAAGCCAATGTTAGGAATTACAAACGGAAACCTTGTAGTTTATAGCAAACATGTTCCAAAATATAAAATACTCAACATCGTCCAGGATTGTGGACCATCCTGGTGAATGTTGATCCACCGTAAACCAACAAACGTTATAGTTCAAACTGTTCTGAACTGAAGGAACTTTTAAAAAGAAACTACGAGCCAGTTTCTTTTTAAAAGATCTACCAGATACATAGTCTGTATGTCATTGTTTTCAAACTAATTATAGTTAAACATCTATGTTTTCATTTTTTTAATGATACTATTGTGTCGTCAAAGCGTGCATCTGTAAGAAACTGCTGTAAATGTGCTGCTGACACTCACTAGGATACTCTTGTAAAAGAGATTTTTTCCATTTCTAAAAGTTTTCATCCTGGTTAAATAAAGGTTGAAGAAGATCTAGAAAGACATTTAATATTTCTAGAGACGACTGAAAATTATTAAAACATAAGATGCATGAAAAAGCTAGCAGCTTTAGAAGAAGAGAAGCTAACTAGGGTTAGCTTAACCCAGCTCCTCAATCCTGATGTCCTGATTATTCATTTTGTCACATAAAGAAAAATTTGGAGTCAAATACCAGTAGTTAAAAAACACTTATCACAGCAACCAACTTCAATATGCCACATTCAGAACTTACACCATAAAAGTTACCCTTGTTAGTTTGAAAACTAATAAAAAGAAACCAGGTTTATGATGCAGGAAGACACATTTGATTTCCCACCTGTGGATGGTGAGGTAGAGCCTCATTAGCTCGGTGAACTGGGCGTCACTGTAGCCCAGCATGTTGGTGAAATTGTGGGACCAGTCCAGGTTGGAGTCGATGGCGCCGATGCTGCTGCCTTCACGGTAAAGGTTGCGGTAGATCTTAGCAGCGATGCAGGGCAGCTTGGCAATCAAGTCCATGGAGTCTTCATAGACGAACTAAGAAAAGCAACGGAAACGGTTGAATTTCACTTCCCATTTAACCAAATAAAGTGCAAGAGATTTTACAGAAACTTTGTGAAAAATTCGCCAAGATTAGAGGCACTTCACCAACAGTGTCTGCTATGTTGCACTCAGTCCCAGAGCCACCGTTTATCAGGACATGAAGTGCTGAGCAGATTTACACTCACCTCCCAGTACTTGGACTTGTGCACTCCCTCAGAGTACGCCCGGGCAAAGCTGCTCTCACTGTTCAGAGCCGTGATAGCAGCACTGAACTGAGACATGGGGTGCAGGTTTGTGGGGAAGTTATCCAACATGGTGACAACGTGAGAAGGGAGTGCTGCTCTCTTGGCCCACTCTTTGGACACCCAGTTTACCTACAGGGGAGGGGAAAAAAAAAAAAAAAAAAAGTAAAACATAACTCAAACTCAGGATCAAGCAGCTGAAAGCCAACACTACAATCAGATAACAGTACCGTCTTATCAATTCTATTGGTATTGTTCAAAGAGGTTAGTTGAAGCAATAAAATCTTAGTGACTTAGGCTTCACTTTTTGTTCAGTAGGTCAAAGTGCAACGACAGAAGGGCCATCTGTGGAACAGGTTTTGAAGGACATCATTTTGTGGAAATACTAGCGGCGCACTGATTGTAATTTTCTGGCCAATTGCTGATCTTTAAAATGCCTGACCTGCCAATGTTTTTGTTTGAAATGTCGCCATCAAGAAAGTCGCTGACTTGGTGACAGGAGGGTGACTATTGAAACGTGCAGACATGACGAGGTACGCCGGTCTGTCAGTCAAACCTCTCATGAGGGAGCAGAAAAGGACAGAAGCTGATTTTTTGACCTTTGGCGAGGTAGATAAGATCAGCTTCACATGTAACCATCGACTGATCACCGATCTCCCAAAATAAAGGAAATCAGGGCCGCACCCCTAGTGAATATGTGACTTCTTTCCAAATGCTGATAATCTATCACAACTAGAACCGATCAAAAGCGTTTCCAACTTTTGTAATGATTATCCCGATCCACATTCTAGGCTCCAAAAATCAATCAAAATCTATTTCCAATTAATCAGAGTTGCCTTACAAAAAGGAAGTGCATTCAAATGCTTTGTGCCTGGTTACAGTCGTCTATACTAAAGAAGCTACTGCAACTATTGAATATGAGTCATACTTAATTTGTTGATTTAAAAAAGCTTCACAAAGCCTTCCTGTTTATATTTGGTTCCTGTTTTTTTATGGTTGGATGCACTCATTATGTGTTGCTTCTTATTTTAATTCCAGTCATTTACAGCGAGGTGCTGTGTTATTATAGATGAGCCAAATATATTTCTTTGAATAAACAACTTTGTTATCCTTGCTTGATCTTAAGGTGTCACTTGTACCTCTAGGAAATTGGACGCTGACTAGTTATAGCATGCCAGAGTCTCCTTGTTCAAATCAACAGCATCTTCCGTCTTCCTCACCTGCTCCTCCGTTGGGATTTGTCCTGTTACCAGCAGCCAAAAGAGGCCTTCAGGCAGTGGCTCCTCACCTCCTGGAGCTTTAGGCAGCAACTTTTGACACTCTGGAATGCTGTAGCCTCTGAAGCGGATGCCCTGCACACCAACACACACAGGCACAGAGGACACAAATGAACTTGTGTGAAAAAAATAAATAAAAACAAATATTCAACAAGAAATTTTCTTAAACATAAAAATGTTGAGATTAGGCCGGTCACAAACTGATAGATTGCAATAAACCATTTTCAAGTAATATATTGAAAATTGTATAATAACACAAGTTTGCCCTCTCAAGGCATTTTAAATGTCCAAACACAAAAACAATAAATAAAAAAGGAAATTAAAAACACACACAAACCAAACCATAAATAAAATAATTTATGAAGTGTCTGTAAACAAAATTGACCTTCAAAAAAATGTTAATCAGAATGCAAATCATCGAGTTCATTTTAACCATGTGAGTAATCGATTAATTAATTAGTTGAGACGTTAAGTTTTAAATGTAACACACAGCAGATGCATGTCAATAGATTGTTTCCAAATTAATCTTGTGTAATACTGAAATTTTCTTAAAGACTACATTTTTAGTTTCCGTTATCCGTACGCCACAGTACTGAAAGGGAAATAAATAAAATATATTTCTACATGTATAACAGGTCTGTACAAGTGTCACTTTTTGTATTTAATTACTGCAATAAACCAGATTCTTGGACAATACTCTCACTTATTGAGACGATTCTATATGGCTCCCAAATATCAAATTCAGCATAGTCCTTTTTTTTTTTTTAACTTAACTTTTAAACTTTTTTTTTTTTGTTTTAAAGATTTTTTTGGCTCTAGTGGCCTTTATTTGAAAGTATCTTGACAGGAAATTAGGGATTGAGAGAGGGAGAAGACATGTGGCAAATGTCGCCAGGCCGGGAATCGAACCTGCGACTACCGGCATGAGGACTAAAGCCTCCATATGTGGGTTGTGCTTTGCACCGGCGGCGCCACCACAGCACCCCCTTTAACTTAACTTTTAAAGAACAAAATAAAAAAACAAAGCTTTTTTCTGTTTGGAGAGTTCACCTGCTGTGGCCTGACAAACAGCATTTGCAGGAACGATTGATCAACTAAAGACATTTTTAACATGTCAAACCGTCAAAACAAAAGGTTTTTGTTCAATAACAGGTTTTCTCCTCTATGACCCTCATTTTCTGAAATGTTCTATACTACTAAAAAAAAAAAAAAAAAACCCCTTACCTCATCTGGATCCAACACAGATGTTTCATATACCAGACCCTTCATCCCTCTCATCCCACCATAGACCTGTTAAGTAATCATAATGCATAATGATGTTACAATGGGGTTTGGAAAATCTTAAGCTAAATGTAACAAAATCACCAACATTAAAAGGAAAACAAAAACAGGTGAACTTGCTATAAAGAAATAAAACTAAACCACAAGACAATAAATTCCCCTGCAGTCCACCTGGAACCCGTCATCAAGCATTATAGCAGTGCTGTAAATGTCTGAGTCTATACATGTTTGTTTGAGATCTGCAGAGATTTGGAGTGACTCAGCTGAACTCTGTGTTGGCAGGAATCAGTTCATACTGTGACCTCAGAGGCAGATGACCGCCCAGTGATACCAGTAAGCCAGCAGGACAGGACTAAATGGATTATGTGCTGCAGCCAGGGCATTATTAATCTCTGTCCTGGTCAAAAGCTGAGACAGACCTTCCTAAATTAATATACTGACTCAGGTCTCCACCCCTCTCCTACTTTTAAAAACAGAAAATTCTTTACACTTCCTTCATTATCTACATGCATATTTCTTTAAAATGTATTTAATTGTAAAGGGTTGTTACTCACCATGTCAACAGTAATCTGACCTATGTTTGTTTTGCCATACTGTTGTTTAAAGTTCTTAATCCTGGTCTGTTCTTTTGGGATGAGGTCTGCCAACACATCCTTCAGATTCTGGAGAAGAAAAAAAAGCAAAATTAATTTAGCAAAACCCTTTATTGACTCTTACTTTAAACTAAAACACAAAAATAACAAAGGCTACAAATGCATTCACGGATCTGCTTAACACTTTAGGCCTACAAAGGGTTAGTAGTATCGTGCCACTACATATTTTAAAGTGTTTTATGTATTATAATAAATCCATCCATCCATTTTCTGTTCACCCTGGTCCCTTAATGGGGTCGGGAGGTGCTGGTGCCTCTCCAGCAAGCGTTCCGGGTGAGAGGCGGGGTTCACCCTGGACAGGTCACCAGTCTGTCACAGGGCAACACAGAGACAGACAGGACAAACAACCATGCACACACACACACACACACACACACACACACACACACACACACCTAGGGACAATTTGGAGAGGCCAATTCACCTGACAGTCATGTTTTTGGACTGTGGGAGGAAGCCGGAGAACCCGGAGAGAACCCACGCAGGCAAGAACATGCAAACTCCATGCAGAAAGACCCCGGGCCGGGAATCGAACCCAGAACCTTCTTGCTGCAAGGCAACAAGGCAACAGCTCTACCAACTGCACCACTGTGCAGCCAGGAGTGAGGACAGTTAAAATATTTATACTTACTGTTGTTGATGCAGTGGCATTCCTAGCCGCCACAAATAAGTATGTGGCATTCTGTGAATGAGACAAACAGTAAAAACACTAAATATAGATTTCAACTTTCCATCATCAGAAACCAAACATCTCCAACGTAATAAGAACTTATGGAAAAGCTAACTTTTTTGACTTAAATTAAAAATAAAAAGCTAATTACAGCTCATCAGAACTAGGAATGCATTCACGGATCCGAATTTAGTAAATATTTAGGTTTAGTTGAATATTTTACACAGGATAAATGAGATGAATAATCTAACATGTGGTTACATGGTTGCTAAAAAAACACGTAGTCAAATCAAATAGCTACTATGTACTTTATCGATCCTGTTTCTATTTTTAACTCGGTCATTCTGGTGCAGCAGGCAGGTAACCACTGCTTAAAACTCTTCAACATTCAGTTTGTCAAATTAGGTCATTATAAGCAGCAGGAAACAACCAAAAACAAATAATGATTCCAGAACATTTCATCTCTGATAATCAGACTCAGACTAAAGAAATAAATCTACTTGTAGACGACAACTAGTTCATTCCTATGCACATTTCTAAAGTTATTTTCATACCCTACAAGCTGTTTTTAATCCAACCTTGAATAATAAAATAAACTACATTTTGTGCCTCTTTTGTACATTGTAGTTTTCCCCCAGTTTTCTGCTGTTCTGCAAACTTTCAACTCGGTATGAGGCATTATGACCGAATGTTGTTTGCCTCCTTTAATCTTCTGTTAACTTCCATATATTTTTCTGTGTTTATCAACTTTCTTCTCTGCGTTGTGTTTTTAGGGTCATTTATGGATAAACTGGGTTGATAGAAATTATAACTAGTATTGTTCTTTTTATTAATCATTTATTATCAAATTTGTGCACCTTGTACACTCGATATTAATCAATGACTTTGGTGCTGAAACGCTGACTTTTGTTATCAAGAGCCAAATATCGGATTACTTTATGTAAAATAATATGAATAGTAATATTTTAAAAATGTACACAATAATGGAAGGATATATTTAAAAACTACAACAAACCACTGCAAGTATAAGCTATGCAAGCGCTTACTAGACTCTCAAATGTAACAATAGATGAGGGAAAACTAAAGCTCTGCTTCCCCCACAAGAACCCATTAGAGCAGGGTCAAGCCAAGGGCCCCTGAAACAAAAGGGAGGTTTTTGCATCACTACACGCTCTTTACACAGCTGAGAGAAGGATTACGCAACATCTTTATTAGGCGTTACGTATATGGAGCTGTAGTTTAACTCGGAAGTGGAGAAACTACATTTCACAGAAAGGTTAGCGGAGTCAGCATCCAAGAGGTTGTGTTTATAAGAAAACAAGAAATAAACACTAGACTGTCAGCCGCTAGCATTTTCTAAGGTTTACCACCGAAACAATCTGGTTTAGAAATGAAACACTGTCAATAATATCTGGATGCTGGTTAGTTAGTGATGCACCAATCAATTGGAATGAGATCAAAATAGACCAACTTCCCCCTGATCAGATACTGAAAAATACTTTTTTTTTATTATTCAATGTACTTTTGTGAGTTTAATAGTAATAAAGGTGGAGGAGAGATAATTTGATACATAAAGATAACCTTGTAAACGTTTGACTCAAAACTACATCTGCATATCTACAGCAAATTTTTAAAAATGTATTAAATCTTTGAAATGTGTTATTTGCCTTCTAAAACATTTCCTCCTCCGCTTTATCCCAAATACACTCAAAGAGAGTCACAAGTTTTTTTTGTCATTCTAGACTAAAAGTGTCTGGCATTATGTTTTTATGTCATAGCTTGGAGTCATAAGATGTTATGTAACTGCAGAAAAAAGGCCAACTCATATTTTTTTAATCAGCTGAGATAACAGGTGATAGTGAAGAAGTTAAATGTGTCAGAGGTCAGCTTCATCTGTAAGGACACCAGACCCAGCAAGGTGGGAAACTACTTAAGTCACCAGTTACATTCTTAAAGGAGAGCCGTCTGTAAAGATACTATCAATATTTCAATAGTAAGTGACGCATAGATATACAGGTAACGTCTGCATTGAAAGGACAGTAGAGTAGGACAGAGCGGGTTGTAGTCACTGAAAGGTTTAAACTAGAAATACTTGATCACAAACAGGCAGCTGGATTTCCAGAACTTCATCTGTTAAAATAATAAGATACTCGATTAACTATTAAACATGTCTCCATTCTCAAATTGCGAGTCAGATAAGGGTGTATTCCTACCACGTTTACTTTGAATGAGTACGAGCACACAAGGAAACACACATGTTTCTGAAGCACTGCATATTAGATTCGTGTACGGTATGGTGCAAACCTTATCCTGGTATGACATTAGACACAGCTGAGGTATTAATCTTAATGTGAAGGTCAACGGGAGAGAGGTTTAATCACCAAGTTAAAAATCAGTCTAAAGGCAAATACATGGTAATGTAATCAATTAAAACATCTAAGAGAAATAAACAGACTCTTAAAGTGCTTAGAGGTATGACGGTCTGAGGAAACATGCCTAGGGTGAGACTTTAGCAGGCCAGCTTTACAAGAAAATCTCCCTCAAGCTAATATTTGCTAATAAGACGCGAGTTCCTGTTACACAACCAAATTATGGAACAACGGGAAGGGAAAACTACTGTTAAAATATTTGACATTGTTTGCGCAACAACCCCGTAAAAAGTTCCCCAAAGTGTAGTACACACTGTGCCTGACAGTGCTGTGCTAGCTAACACCAGCTAGCCAGCTATTAGCATTGTTAGCAGCCCAACCGAAAGTTAGCTCGAAGATAACGTCTGCCGTTTGGACAAAAATACCACACGCAGTGTGTTTCTTATCGTCTTACCTTTGAATTGAGAAGTTTAGGCGCTAGCCTGCTGATAGTCAAGAAGGACATTGTGTCTATATCAAAGTGTTATTTCTACTTCTTTTTCTTTTTTTTCTAACAAATGGAGCCACTGCCAGTGCACCGCGGACCAGGTTGAAGGTGCCCCTCCAGAAACTAGAAGGTTGAAGAAGGATTCAGGCCTGTTACTCCACGCTGTATTGATTGGATGATGCGCTGGATTGGTGGAATGACGTTGTTGGGTGTGATTGGTCAAAGTAGAGATAAGATAAATGTGATTGGATTGGGTCATCCCTGGGTTTGTGACGACAGGTTTAAACCATGGTCTGTCCATTTTCCCACTTATATAGTCTCTGGACAGAGACGGCAAAGACCTTTGGCTAACATATCGTAAATCTCTACGAACAGGCTTTGAATGTAATTTTTAAATTGTTTAATTTATTTCAGACATTCCACCAAGAGAAAAAAACCCACAAACAAAACAAAGATAGTACTTACATATTCGGAATATGATATTCCTAAGTGTAAATGCAGTTCCCATTTACGTACCATGCATACACAATTCACCCAAATAAACAATTTATTTGGTGACTAAGGCTGACATTAGTTGAACTTATATAATCATACCCCTTTTCCATCTTTTAATCATACAGATGCAACAAATGAGTTTATGACTGGATGTAAATATGTAGTACAATATCTACAATTTGAAAATGTGTTTTTCTAAATCGGTCAGGTCAGGACATACAGGTGTATCCAGATACATTAGAATTTAATCAATACATTACTTCACTTCTTTGATTATTTTTTAAAAAACTGCAACACAGTAAAGAACAACTTTCAACAGTTTTGTATGCTTATATATATATTTAAGTTTTTATTTCTGTTAATTGTATAATTATGACACCGATAATAAAACTCAAAAATCAACTTCTTTTAATCTTCAATATGACTTAAAACCAATAAGAAAAAGACTTTTAATACAGAAATGTTGGCTTACTCAGTAGAAGGTTGGAGACCCTTCTGCATAAATTACACCAGCTATGCGTGACATTAGACAATCAGCCTATGGGCTTTGCTGAGGTATTAAGGAAGCACTGTTGGCTTCAGTAATGACCTTCAGCTTTTCTGTATTGTTAGCTTTGGTGTCTCTAATCTTCCTCTTGAGCTTGAAGGGCTCTAAAATTTCTGACACTGTATCCCATGCCCTGGATACATCTAAGCACTCGCTTCAGCTATAATCAATAACTTGTAAATCTCCCACAAACTCTTGAATGAGCTTTGTTTTACAATTTTCTGAAGTCTGAGGTTGTCCCTGTTATTTGTTCACCTATTAGTACACTTTTTCCTTTCACTTAACCTTCCATTAATTGGACATGCTTCATCAGCAGAGGCCTTTTGTGAGTGAGTGTTTACTGGACTCAAGTACTTTCTGATGGTTGTTTAACCCAAAACATAACATTTCTAAGCTAAAATCTAAGCTGAATCAGTATGTTTCAGATACCTGAAGGACAGAGTGCTTAACATGATCAGAAATGATACAGCAAAACAAAAAGTAGGTTGTTAAAATGTTAAACATCTGCTATTTTTATCCAGTTGTGTTTTCTATTATCCTTTTCTTTTTACAGTGTTATAGATCCATTAGAAATGCTATCTAGTTTTTGAAAACTACTTGAGACAATAGATTTATTTGTACTGAAGTGAACTGAACAGAAAAAGACTGTCTGTTCATAAAGAGAAGAGCTAATTGCATATTTTCTTTCTCAATATTCATCCCATCAAATAGTTCAGTGAGACTACAAGCATGAGGAACGATAAAGGAATATTTTTATCGATTTGAGGCCAAAATGTCCAGCTTTACTTTTGAGTGAAAATGGAGTTTCTGATGTTCTGGATTCATCTGAGTTCGACAACATGCTCTCCTGGTAGTTGGATCCCTTTCGAAAGTTTTGACATAAAGCCTGAACACTTTTTCCAAAGAAATAATTTAATCCTGCATTACACAATAAATGGTTAAAATGCCACAATGTATCAAAACAGAAATAATACTTTTAGATACAGTGCACAGACACGTATACGTTCCTGTAACTTATACTCACTTTTGAACTGTAGCATGGTATAAATAGTCTCTGTTGCATTTCAGTTGCATACTCATTGTTATTCACACAATGCAAACAAAACCAGGGGACAAAATCTGTAAAATGTATTTGGCACATTTAGATGGTCTTTATTCTTAATGTAACGCTGCATAATCCGGCAACACGCTGTAAAAATGCAAAAAGAAAATGTGTATCTCAGTAAATTAGAATATATTTGAAAAGTTGATTTATTTCAGTTATTCAAATAAAAAAAGTGAAACTCCTACTTTGTACAGATTCTGTTATAGATTCAGACTGTAATCTGAGATCATGCAGGTTATGAGCAGACCAGTGTCCTTCCTGACTATCAGCAGGCTAGCACCTACGTACCAATTACGCTTTTTCTAAAGTTTTGGATTTACATTCATTTATTTAGTAACCATCCCAAATATTTGGTTTTGTGTTAGGATGTTTCTTTTATGTAGTCAGTCTCCACCTTCAACAGCACTCACTCGGCAGGTTTGGCACACTCTAAGCCAACTCTTCAAGAGTTATTGACTTGCAAATTTTAGATGCATACAAGTTCCAGTACTGAGACTCATTACTGGGCCTCTGTAGAACTTGATTTCACAGCGAAGAGGTAATTTAAAGGGGACTTATTCTGCTTCTTTTCAAAGTAAGATAGCTCATTTGTGCAAAAATGTTACATTTTTTTGCACAAAATTATGAGATAGTGAAATTTCACCTGCCTATTTTGAGCTCCTTGCAAAATGTGCTGTTTTATGGCTCTATCACTTTTATGCCAATTAACTGCTGTTGGCCACGCCCCCAACATTTAGACTTGCACTTTATGCAAGTGAAAATGGCAACAAACAAATGTGCAATTTTCAACAACAAAACTCTTGTCTTTCCCAGGAGCCATTGCAGAGAGCATACAAGAGTAAAACCAGCTGACCGAAGATTTTCACTGTCTAATAATGAAGGGGATGGAGATCCCCTTTAGTTGCTAAGTAACAGGGCAGCACCCGTCAACTGTGATGTCATAGTCAGAAGGTTTTTGAAACACCTTGTTTTCCAAACACCAAAAACACATTAGCGTATTGTCAGAAAATGGTTGGATGTTTTGTTTTTTTTTGTTAGCCGTTTTAGAAGCAGTAGAGACCCAGATAAAAGTCCAAACTGTTTTTTTTTGCATAATAGGTCCCTTTTAACCATTTGATTGAGGATTGCCGAAGCAAGAATGCATCTAAAAGTTGAAGCACAGCGGTTCTCAAAACCTGACCTAAATAGACACCATCTCTAAATTTTGAAGACAAAAACAAAAATCTTTGAAAAAAAAAAAATAGCTCAAAATACAATAATCAGCATCATGCAGCCGTTATGACATGCATGCTTTATAATCTTTGTAAACGTTTTGAGTCAGTGGCAGTCTCCACCACATCGTCTCAAGTGAATTTTGTAAACAAACTCTTCCTCAAAACATACAACAAAACGGCTGAACCAATTGTGTGCAACATCATGTCGTACAGTACAACAATTTTTCCAGAAGTTACAGGAGGTGATCTGATGCTTTTGGTCCCCACTCCTCTGCTCTAATTCCTGGTGACCTGACCCAATGAAATGCATAACCGGTGCATCCAGTCCTCATCATGAGTCCTTCTGGAGGAAGAGACGAAGACCTGTGGGCTCAGTTATCTTCCTCTTCTTCGTCCTCTGGGGCATCTTGAAGGGCGCTGTGTTTCAGGCAGTTTTGGAGGTAGTTCACCACAGTCCGCTGGAAATGTCTGACACTGCGCGGCTCTCTCAGGACGTGGCCCTCGTCTGGGTACAGCTGCAGGGAGTAGTTGGCCTCCACCTTCACCAGACGGCTTAGTAGCTCAGCACTGTGCTGGAAGTGGACCCGCGCTTCGGTTGAAGACAGGAAACATAAATCAGATGTGAGATTATTCCAAAAGTTGATTATATAAACTGGTGGAAACTCACCATCAGCAGTTCCGTGCACAATGAGGAAGTTCTCCTCTTTTAGTTTGTTGACTTCTTCAAGGACAGATGCAGTCTGAGAAAACACATCATCATTACAGTGAAGTTTTATTTAGTTCAAAGCTGAAGTAAAGTATTTTCACACTGTAGGGCGGATTACAAGGCGCACTGTTACTGAATGGTCTACTTTTGATCACCAGAGGGCGCTGTTTCACTCCAGAACAATATATACGATGCACCGGATTATAAGGCACACTGTGGTTTTTTGATTATAATTAAAGGCTTTTAAGTGCCCCTTATAGTCCAGGAAATGCGGTATGTAACTTAAAAATTATAATTTTTTTTTTTACATATTTGTTGAAACTTTCACTGCTATGTTGTGAATGTATATTATCAGACAGATAATCTGTAAAAAATATTTAGCTCCTCAGCCTGCTCCCATTGCCAACTACAAATAACCAATCAGATCCAGTAGGCGGGTCTTAGTGCTGTCAATCACCCTCTGTGTGGCGTTGCTCATCCCTCTTCTCTCTCCCGTTGTGCCTGGCCACCAATGAAGGCAGACAAACGATTTTCCTGTAATGCTGAGTTGTTTCTCCATCATCACCACATTGAGCAGAAAGTACAATCGGTTGATTGACAGCGCTAAGACCCTCCTCCTGACTCTGATTGGTTGTTTTTGGTCAGGAGCGGTGCATGTCTTCAGACAACAATAGTAGCTGAGTGAGGAGATGGAGAAGATCGATGTTTTAGCAGAATATCTGTCTCATAACATACCGTCATGTTTTTAACAATTATTAAAAAACATGTTTTTTCTTTTATATAAAGGTTACACATCAGATCTGTAGATCACAGATTTCAAAAACTTTCTTGGTTTTCAAGAAAGTTTGATGTGATGGAGAGGAACACCTGAGAAATGTCTCTTATGGTGAGATACTATAGGTGCATATGAGTATTGTTGTATTTGCTGTTTAAACACATACTGGTGGGCTGGCAGAGTCAATATAACATTCACAAGAAGTCTAAAATCCAATATTTCCTTGAAAAATATTTAATCAAATGCACCTAATAGATGTTTTGCTTCCTTCTCATGCGAGTGGTTGTAATATTACAGCAAAGTGGTTCTTTCATCCCGATTTGAGACGTATACACTATTGTGTGCACTTCTCTTGATGTAGTACATTCATTCAATCCAATATGTTGTCAGACTGAAAAAAAATACTGCGCACAGCCGAGTTTTATAGACCGCAATTCGACTGTTCTGCAAGCCGAGGCCCCAAAGGAAACAGTGGAATTAAATCAACTCCCTAAAACAATCTAACTTTCATGAAAACAAGATGTATTGCAGGTTGGTTTGTTGTATTAGATTGTTTTAGGTTTGTTTGGTTAATGTAAAATTGAGTAATTAAATTTCCTTTAATTATAAAGCTGAGGTGCTTTGCAAGTGTAATCAGACGTCTTGATTTATCTCATTTTGTCACGCTGCCACCAGAAACTACGTCGTATTTTATTGGGATTTGATGAGACTGACGAACACAAAGTCACAAATAAGATTCTGGAAAGTGAGCGTAGGAATTCAGCTCCCAGCTAAAACTGCAGAACCACCTTTTGTTGCAATCCCAGCTGAAGTTTGAAGATTGCAGTCTGCAAATCTACAGACTTAAGCTTTTGGAAATATTTTTTGCAAAACGAATAACGCCTTCAAAGCAAATCAAGGAAGCTGTGCCACAAATTCTCACTTAGATGTAAAGTACAGTATTTTGATTGCAACATTTTGAGATATAAAGATGATTGGGTTTCTTTTGGGATCACCATTTCCCAGTCATCTCCAACTAGGCGTGCACCGATTGCAATTTTCTGGCAGATCACAGATTACCAATCTTTTAAAAAGCTTAACCTGCCGATTCCGATTTTGGCCGATACCAATTTTTTGGTCTGAAATGTTGCCCAATATAGCAAGAAAGTTGTTGAGTTGGCAACAGTGGGGTAACTATTGTTAATTGTAAACATGCAGACATAACTTGGTGGGCTGGTCTGTCAGTCAAACCTTTCTCACCGGAGAGCATAAGAGGACAGCGGTTGATTCTTGGACCTTTGCAAAGCTAGTTGAGATTGGTGGATAAGATCGGCTTCACATGGAAAAATCAGCCAATCACTGATCTCCCAAAACGAAGAAAATCGGCACCGATAAATTGGCCGGCCAATATTTTGGATATCGCAAGAACAATATCCCCACATCATATCTCCTAAAAGATGCAATGTGGAGACATAATTCAAGTTCAGACTTTCGTGATGCTCACAATTCAATTATATTTTTGATACTTGTTACCAGAAAGGTTAAAAATGACTGAAATAAATGAATAAAATTATTTTAATAACGTGAATGGTGTGTTCAACTTCAAGTTCAGAATATTTTTCAATTTAAAATATTTTCTGTTCTGCCAAAATGGAGTTTGGTAACATTAGCATTAGCCACTAAGTCTGATAAATTCTCATTTAAGTTTTTGTGGGCCTTTCTTTTCAACTTAAGTTTATTTTTATAGCACATTTCAGCAACAAGGCAGTTAAAAGTGCTTTGCATCGTAGAGTACATAATTTATGACACAAGCAGTAAACATTACTGCCATCATCAAAATCATCAAGTAAATAGACATCAGATTTGTGGTGCATAAAAATCGAAACATAATGCTGGTTTTCTACAGAGTTGACTTCTGAAGGTGATTGATTGCACAAAATATATCACTTAATTAAATAGATTGAAATGACGACATTATAAATGTTGAAAGGGGGTAAATACTTCTGCAAGGCAGTGGAGAACTTGTTTTATAACCTTACCGTATAAGCATGCTCCTCCTTTGCTGGAAACCCAAGAAATCTTTCAGAAAAAGCTGCACCTAAGAAACAAAACACATTTTGTTATACAATGTTTATTTCATTGTTGAGGAAAATGTTTTAGTGTTTGTGTCAAGCCTGTCGCAATTAATCAATTATTTGCATCATAAATTAAAATTAACTTGATAATTTTGCTTACAGAGGATTCAAAATGTATTTTGTTTATAGTTTCTGTTGTGTTTGGTTTTTAATCCCAGTTTATTTATTGATATTTTATTTTTATTTTTTATGCCTTTATCAGTATGTTAATCAAAAATGGACTGAAAACAGCAATATGATAATTTATTGCACAAATTTCTGGGAGAATTTTCAGGAGAGTGTGTTACTGTGCCAGGCTTCGTTTGTGTCTGAACTCACTGTAAAGCCTGAAATCTGTTATTGGTGCTACAGCTGCAGTGCATTGAAAGAGGTTGTTGGTTGCAGCTAACATTTTGAGCGCTAAATATCCTCCAAGTGCCTGAAAAACAAAACAGAGTTAAACAGTGCTGCAGCTTTACAAAATCTGACACTTCATATCTAAAAGACACATTTATAACCTTTCCAAATAGGGCTATCCTTCGATCATCAATGTACGGAAGCTGCATTAACAACCTGTGGAAGAACGAAATCGGTTATTTTAGCAGAGTTTAAGGAATTTAACACTTTAGTGCAGTAAAATTTCACTGACTCTACAACGCCAAGATAGTCTTTGACTCTCAGCGAGCCGAGTTTCCGGGGGTCGACGGCGATGGTCTTCTGCCCACGGCCGACGCCGCTGCGGCCGTCCACCCAGGCCAAAGCCACGCCGTGCGTGCTGCACAGGATCTGAGGCCAGCCGAGGGAAAACTCCTCCGTCACAGTCTGGCTGCCGGGCGTGCCGTCGCTGAGCGTTACAAGGAAAACAAGGTGACAAATGAACGCCTTTGTATCGCTGAAAATAAGCCATAAATCATAAACGGAAGACGATTTTTCACCTGCATGTTCAGCAGGCGACACTTACACAATAATGAGGAGCGGGAGCAGGTTGGCCTGGTAGCCCTGAGGCAGAGTCAGCTTCAGGTGCAGATCTGCAGGAGGAAAATTTTGTCACAACAAGAATAATTTGCTAAATAACGTGTCGAAGTTACAAAATGCTTCCACATTTGGCAAAAATATGGCTGTTAAATAAACAGATTTAAACTCATTACTGATGTAGGAAGACGTTGTTTTCATGAATTGCCTGTTGGTTTGCAGGAAAAAAAAAAAGAATTTTGACTTTAAACTCAGAAATCTAACTTTTCATCTCTGAAACTTCAGAATTCTGACTTTTTTTCCCTGTAAACTCGATTACATAAAAATTCTGTCTTTAAATTCAGAATCCTATGATCACTAAAGATTCAAGTCGAAATTCTTTAAATTTTTTGAGATCAAAAGTCAAAATTCAGAATTTGAGAAGTCAGAATTCTACTTTTTTTTCTCAGAATTTTGACTTTAACGAAAGAATTCCCGCTTTTTTCCCCTTTATAATTCTGAATTGTTTTTCTCAGATTTCATGTCGTTTTCCAGGCAGAATTCAGATTTTTTTTTAGAATTAATTTTTTAAAAAATCAGAATCCTGATTTTTTTTTTCCCTCAGAATTTTGAAAAAAGTTTAATTGGTAGAAATAAAAAGTCAGAATTTTACTTCAAACTAGTAGTTGGATTAGTTTGTGTGTTTTTCATGAGATCTGAATAATGAATTATCAGACATGTATGTAACTAAGTAATATTAAGGTTTTTCACCAGTTCACAATCTGCTAAATCACACTTGTCAACCTGTCCAGGGACTGCAGGTTGAAATTTTTTGCCATCACCTTGCACCATGCAACCCTCCTTTTAAAAGTTTAATGAAATGTTGTTCATTATAAACAGTATAAAAGTTATAAAATGCCAGAACTTTGCACCATGGTTGTCTGCTTGGACCGTCCTGAACAGACTCTCAGGGAGCCTCTTGTCCTCCAAAGCTGCAGACAGCAGGTTGTTATCCTCCAAGACGACATAACCTACACAGGACACGCAACCAAAACTTGTCTCAGTTTCACTAAAAGCACAAAGTCAGACACTACATGTTACACTAATGGTTATTGCTGAAGTTGGGAGTGACAGGCAGGTGGCGGTGTTCACAAATAAACCCAGCATTCGGGTTTACGTCGGATCTGTTTTAGAACAGCGCCCTCTGCTGGCTGACATGTGGAACTGCACGTGGCACTCACTGGAGGGGTCCTTCACACTGTGAACCGTCACTTTAGGGATTCCTGGGCCTGAAACGAAATTAAAGAAAATGATGTAAAACCAAGGAGTGTGAAGTTATCCCATTTATCATAATTAAGTATTTATTATTTTTAAATAAACCAGCTCAGTTTCACATTCTTCTGGACTGGAGTATTTTTTTCATAGCTACACAATATTTATGTTGAAATTTCACCCTTAGTGTACAGCATTTTTATTCTTTATTCTGTTTTTACATATACTTCTATATTCGATCATTCTGTGAGTTGTTGTTGCGCAACACCTCCCTCCCCCACCCCTCTCTCTACTCGCTCACTCTCTTCTGAGAGGGGGAGACGAGCTACCAGCTCTCCGTCTAACAACTAATGTTTTTATTATTATTTTTATAGAAATTCCTTTAACATCAAAGTATTAAATACACTATGTGGCACATTACATTAATGAAAGGAAAAAAAGTTTTTAAATATAGATATTTTGGTGAAATAATTGCAGTCAATTTCCACAAAAACATGTCTCTAAAAGAATTAGTAATATATATATCTTTTTTTTACTGTTTTTGTCTGTAGGTTGGAAACAGTTTTTTCAGTATCAGCTTTATAGGGCAAAATTATGCTCTAACCTGAATTTTGGACTTTGATTTCAAGAGCTCACAGCCTACAGACATTTAGTACATACAAATAAACTTTAGAGGAAAGAAAATAAATATTTTTATATCCTTTTCCACAAATATCAATGTCCTGTAAAGAAAATCCATTCACTAAAAACATGAATAAAGTGATGTTTAAGCACAAGAACAAATTTTCTCAACTATTTATCACAAATTAATTTAACATTTGCAGCTCTAAAGTTTTATTTAGCTGGACTGAGGGTAAAATTTATATTTTGTAATTTTTCAAATTTTTAGTCATAAAAACTTTTTTAAATGGTTTAACATTTGCCTTTTATTTCAAAATTATCCTCTGTTTCGTGTCAATGTGTCACATAAAACCCCAGTGTCCTGTTTGTGTGAGATTTACCCAGGCAGTAGAGGATGAAGTGGGTTCGATTTGGGCTGAAAACGGCTTTGAAGAATCCACATCCGTCAATGAGGCCACAGGAGACGCAGTGACGCTGAAACACTCCATTCAAATCCACACTTAAAGTAAAATAAAATAAAATAAAACAGGTTAAAGGCAGCATAGAGAGGGAAAGTTACAGGGTTTTTATTTGCTCTTAGAGATGGTTGGATTGTTTTTATAATACAAAGTAAAACTGTCTTGCCACATATTGTGTCAAAATGAGTCAATATGAAACAAATGACAAAATCATGTTAGTTTAAGCAACTAACGTGATGCTCCATAATGTGAGTTTGGTTTTGAAGCACAAATCTGATGTGATGTGAAAAAGTATTTGCCTCCTTACAGATTTTCTCTATTTATTTTTAATTTTTTAATAAAGTTATCCAAACCGAGTGTTAAAAAGTAATCACCCACTAAACCTTTTCTGTAGAGGACATTTGGTCCAATCTTCTTCGCAGAATTATCTAAATTCAGCAATGCTGGACGGTTTTTGAGCATTAATTACTCGTTTAAGGGCAAGCCGCAATCTCTCAATCAGATTGGAGTGTGAACTTTGACTAGGCCACACTAAAACATTCATTTTTTGTTGTTGTTTTCAGCTGTTCAAAGCTGGACTCACTTGTATGCTTTTAAATTATTTCTATCCTGCATAACAAATTTATGCTTCAAGTTATCAGGGTGTTTCGGATAGATTTACTGACAATAATGTAAAATTATAATTTGAATATGACTTTTTTTATTTTGGAGTTTACACAGAATACATACTTATTGTGTAAACTGACAAATAGAAAACAAAACATAGCATGGTTGCTGTTATTCTTCTGATTACTTATATGTCAAATGTCGACTTCGGGACATATTTGATTAATACTGTATCATTTTTATAGCAAGGAAGAAGAAATTCAGTTTTGGAAACATATCAACCTGGATGTCCGTCGTGTTCAACTGATGCAAAACTGAATTATGCATAGTGAAAATACAGCCCATCTCCACCTGTTTGATTTATGATTAAAGAAATTGTGACTATTCAGAAGGGACTTACCTGTAAAGGTGTCTGCTCTCTCTCGATTCTTCTGTGCTCAGAAAGTAGCTGAAAATGAGATCCAGATTTAAAAATTAAGCAAAAATCACATATTTTCACATTATTATTAAGCTCTTTTAGAACGGAGCAAATGCTAAAACTTCATTTCTCTAAGTTGCATTGAACAACATTTTGTTTTAGGAATGATTCAATCTTTCCAATAGGCCTTTTAAAACAACTTTTTATAAAGTTAATGTTAATAGAGAAGTATGGCTCTAGTCTAAAGTAATTTGTGATTACTTTAGACTTTTTATTTATTTCAACCAGACCAATCAGTCTGGTTGAAATAAATAAAAACGGATAAAACAGAAATGAATCAGATTTAATTAAAATGGACAAATTACACATCGGTTCATACAACATATAATTTAAAGTCTGCTTAAACAGCCAAGCTAAACCATGAATAAAAACATTTTGTTTTTATTTTGTTAATTCCAACAGATTTAGTTTTCATGTTCATCACTTCAAACTCAAACACTGCTTTATCGTTTGGCAATCAACTGTTAATCCCAATAAAATATATTGTAGGTTGTAGCTTTGGAAAGGGCATGAATACTTTTGCAAGACTAAACGTTTTAAAAAAAAAAGCTGCAAAACTTTTCGCCAAGGTTTTAATGTCAAACTCTCGGGTGTTCCAGCTTCCTCCTTAAATCTGCATATAAATTATCCATGATCACAATCTATCGGCCCTCACTTACATACTTCAGCGGTCTAATAAAGCCAGCTCTACGCCACAGCGTTTTCTCCAAGAAGCAACAGAGTGGAGTTCCCGCGTCTGCGAGAGTGTATGACAAGTAATGAGTTGTTTAGAGGCAACAAGCCGCGACAGCATGAGAGCCGAGCTGCTGACGAGAGACGGCTACTTTAACAGCAGGCTTTGACGAGCCCGGTCCGTCTGGGATTTATGCCCCCAGCAGGATAAAGGCAGGTTTAAGCAATAATCTGCTCGCCTCGTGTAATCCCCAAGTAATCCTTTGTCCTCTTTTCTCTCAGTGGTTTTAGTATTTCAGTCTAAATCAAAGAGAGTTCCTTTAGTTACTACATGCTCAGATTAGATAGGCAATAAGTTGGTCAATTTAAAATTATCTCCTGATTAAAATGAGTTAAATTTGATAAACTAATAACGTCTGCTTAGCTTCAGACCGTTTTTAATGTTGTAGTTTGGCCGCCGTCCAGCAGAGGGCGCCACTGGTCGTCCATAAGCGTAACCAGATACAGTTTTAAAGATGGCGGCGTTATACCGGATTTGGAGAGTAAAACAGTCCAAACAGAGTCTGCTGTTTATGACGGCGAAATAATCTGGCTATTGTAGAGAGAAAACAAAAACGGAGAAGTAAATTACTGCCAAAAATGTCAGAAATTGAAAAAAATACTCAAGAAAAATTTGAAATAGAGATTTTCTAGTAAAAAAACAAAGACATTTTTGAGTTTGAAAAGTCAAAAGCTTTCAACTGTTTGAATTTTTTTACTTTTGAAACTCAGAAATGTCCATATTTTTACTAGAAAATTTCTGATTTTTCAACCAAAAGATCTAAAAAATTATTTTGGTCAATTTTTTTCTTTCCTTCTAGCCCATCTGTAGGAAAAAAGGTGGACATTTCAGAGTTTTAAAAGCTACAAATTTGCTACAAAGGGAATTGAAATACTCTGGAAAAAAAAAGACATTCCTGAGTTTCAAAAGTAAAAATCTTTGGAATTTTTAAAAAGAAATTTTCCAAAAGTTTAAAATGTGTGAATTTTCAAACTCCAAAATATTCTTGTTTCTGAAACTGATCTAAAAAAATTCAGTGTTTTTAAAAAAAAATTAAATAAAATTTTTTCTTTCTTTTCTACCTACAAAGATCGTTATACACTGTCGTAGGTGTGGGATGAAAAATGCACTTTATGCGGTTCTGTTCTGAAATATAAGCTCTGGACAAGCTCATTAATTCATCAACCCAATAGCGTTCATTGAGCCGAGCCGCATGAGGGAACAGCTTCAACTTTTAAACCAACAATTACTGATTTGTTATGAAGGCCAGTATATGAAGACAGAAAAGCAGAAGGCATAACGCAGAAAAAAATCTAATAACACAAAATAATTAAAATACGAGGAGGAAAAAAAACAAAAAAGTCGTAATTTTAAGGCTCTAAAAGTTTAATAATGTCAGAAAACCAGAATTTTATATTTATTCAATCAGTATTTAACACAAAATATGTTCTAAAATTATCTGATTCTTTTTCTAAATTTGTATGAAATGTAGCCCTTCGTGTTATGAAAAGACAGTTGGCCCTCTTGATATAAGCAAAAAGCTTTGGTTTTTAACAAAATGGCCGCTTATTGATTAATCATTAGTTGAGTTATCGATTTACCTTATAAATTGATAACTTGCATCCCTAGTTCAGCTTATTTAATCATTTCTAACTACTTATACCAATTTAGAAGTCCAACTAAGCCAGTTTCTACTCTACTAGTTGAAGGATTTAGATTAAAGTCTCTATTTAAAGCAAGACATGATCATTTCAGTGACTGTAACTTTTTGTGTTCACAGAAAGATTTCCCACTCAGTGGCTCCCACATACATCTTTCCAGCCTTCTCGTCTAAGGCGCAGAGCAAGGTGACATCCCAGCTCCCCGATGTCAAGAAGCGAGGGGGGACAGAGGGGATGGCAGGCTGCGTTACACAGACACACAGAGATGAAGAGCAAAGCAGGAGTATTCACATACACAGAATAAAAATAGGAACAGCTGTACAGCAAGGTTCTGTCAGAGCAATGCAGGAGGAACGGCATGGGTCGAAAATGTGAGATTCAATCAAACGACCGGTGGCTGCAGAGAGGATCCTGTTGGATATTTTTATTATGAAGGCAGAAATCGCAGTGGACGTGGGCCTCTGCAGAAATGGGAGAAACTTGTTGACAAAAAAGAACTTATAAGTATATATATACAGGTATGCAAAAAATTAAGAGACCACTTAAAAATAATCAGTTTCTCTGATTTTACTTTTTATAGGTTTACATTTGAGTAAAATGAAAATTGTTCTTTTATTCTATGAACTACTGGCAACATGTCTCCGAAATTCCAAGCAAAAATTTAGTATTTATTTGCAGAAAATGAGAAATGGTCAAAATAAAAGGATTCAGTGCTTTCAGACCTCAAATAATGCAAAGAAAACAAGTTCATGTTCATTTAGAAACAACAACATTAATGTTTTAACTGAGGAAGAGTTCAGAAATCAATACTTGGTGGAATAACCAGGAGGTTTTCAATGGGGTTCAGAGCAGTGGGCTCTTAAATTTTTCCAGAGCTGCATATGTAAAGAACATTAAAGGAGCATTAAAATTCACATTCTGAACATTTTTTACTTCCATTTGGGTAGCCTATTGCTTGTAAAAACAAAAAAACAGCCCAATCACTTAAAAAAAAAAGACCAGCAATTTTTTGGCTATAAGTTAATGTTTTTGGTGTCAGGAAAATGAGCTGCTTCAAAAACCTTCAAAATATAACATCACAAATCATCAGCAACTCCAGCAAAGCCCTGCTGGTTACCTAGCAACCACCACGCTTGGTCAGTCACCGTATGTGCTGTGCAATGACTGCTGGAAGAGTGTACAAAAGGTTTGTTGTTGATTTATCCACTTGCTGCATTCTTGTTGCCTGTGCAGGAGCCTCTACTGATGATTTTTGAAGATGTTCGGTTGTATAATTGCGCATGTATTAGCAGCCATTTTCATGTATGCTAATGTCGATGTTGAGTTGGGGGCGTGGCCAGCAGCAGCTTACTTTGATTCAAAGTGATAAAAAGTCCTAAAACATCTCATTCTGAAAGCAGTTCAGAACTGAGCAGAATAAAATCTGATTGTCTAAGAATGATTTTGTGCAAAAAATGTGATGAACATGTTTTTATATGGACCATAGACCTACCCTAACCTGTTCAAGGAAGCATAATAGGCTTCAATATGTAAAACTTAAAGACTTTATAAGTTTAAGAGCTAAATAAATAACAAATAACTTAATAAATTATTAATGTAACAACATATTTAACTGGATAACTTAAAGAAGTTAAATTATTTTTGTATAATCATGATTTTCAGCTCTAGTATCTGACTTTTTACACCTAATCTTCAGCACTTTCCTGCAGTAAACAGTAAGCTGTTTTGATTACAGGTTTTCAAACCAGGCCTGCTTATATTTACACTCTCTTGTGATTAATGAGAGCATAATGTAACAAAGGCATTTAATTTTATTTTCCAGAATGCACAATAAGCCGGTTTCAGAAGCAGAATACCTAATCAGGAATGCAGCCAAGTTTAAATGTGTGGGGAAGAATGTATTTCCATACAGCTTGTAGCTTTCCTGCATTATATTTGTCAAAGCAACTCCATCGAATAAATAAATTGGATGGATGTTTAAGACTCTAAGATTAGCACTTTTAAAAACCTTGGAGAAATTCCATAAAGTACAAAAACAAGGAAAATTTTATTTTCTTTACCTCTCAGGAATCAGATTTTGATTTTTTAGAAAATTAAATAAGGAAAAAAAAATTAATTCACATTCCATTTTATATTGTATACTTACACACTTTTTCATTACATCTACAAACATAAATACTAAAAACAAAGTAAACACTTCAGGACTGAATAAATTATATTCTAGAGAATAAAATAAGGCTTTACTGATGTGAATTTTAAAAATCTGTACTTTTGTCAAAGTATAATAATGAAGGATGGAAAATGACTGACCTGAACTGTCAGACCAGCAATGTGGTGAAACTCTCCACGAGCGCCTTGCTTTGCGGGAAGTATCGTATAAAACATTGAGCCGTCTGACGTAAACAAAGGCAAGTCCTGTTGATAGAAGGTGAAAGGTTAAAGGAAAGCCAAAAAACAAAGAAGGGAGATTTTCTGAATCACTAGAAGTACACACCTGTCGCTGGTTCTGCATCATGTCCATGGCCATTTTGTGTTTCTATGAATTTCAGATGAAATAGAAACATTTTTGTCATTTATTTCTAACCATTTTCCAAAAACAATTTTAAGTTGCTAGTTAGAATAATCTTGTAAATATAATTTACAAGATTATTTATACCTATTTATTAGGTATAAATACCTAATAAATAATAGGTAAAAATCTAATAATGGTTTAAATATTGTTTGTACCTAACAAACAATATTTAAACTCACTTTAAATATTGTTTGTTAGGTATAGAACAACATGCCATAGTCAGTTCTACGGTGTTCTGCTTCATTCTGGTCAATCAATAAAAACAACATTCTTCATAAAAATGCCTCTGATCACGTCACATAAGGCATGTTTTGAACAAAAATCCTTCTTTAAAGGTAATTTACTCTTATAACATCTAAAAACACCAAAATATTTCAAGATGAGTGCAATAGTAACACTCCATTTGACAATAGGACCACAGCGGAGATTGGGTGCAGCATCAATTTTCAAGTCTTGCTGCAGAATCTTAACTTGGTCAAAAACAACCAATCCGAGCCAGGAGGATGGTCTTGGCGCTGTCAATCAACCTCGTGTACACGCTGCTGAAAGTGCTATTGGCGAAGAAACAAATTGCCATTCCAGAAAAATTGTGGCTATGCTAACTAGCTTTAGCAGTTGTGGTATGCTATGTTGTGGTGACCCAGCTCATTGATTGATAGCGCAAAAACCTCCTCCTGGCTCTGATTGGTTGTTTCTGACCGATTGGTGTATTTCTGTAGTTAGCACTGGGAGAAGGAAAATTATTTGTCTTGTATTAATATGTCATGATGATCATTTGAGAAACTTTTGTGGCTTATCACAAGAAATCTCGATAAAACCCACAAAACTACATTCTGTGTTGATTCTGGTACCTCTTGTGATGTCATTAACCCAAAACCACACGCAGCATTATTCATTGTTCCTTCTTTTGTACACTCCTCAAAAGCTTTGAATTTTACAAACTCCTGCAGTAAAAAAAAATCCATACTTCATTACCCAGCCGTGTTTTTATTGTCAGAGTAACTTTTGTTGGTGAAAAAAAAAAAACACAAACAAAAAAAAAAAAAAAAAAACACCAGTGGATCTCTAAAGTAACTTTTAAAAGAAAGTTTACAAAAATTCCTTTTAATTATACATCACTGCTATAGATTATTAAACCCAGCTTTAGATCATAAAACTGCATGAATTTCTTCAATACGAAAGCGGTGGAGTTCAGCGAAGCACTGAAAATTCTTCTCATGCAGAAAGCGACTTCAAATATTAATCCAGGCAGAACAAATCTGAGGGGTTCAGGAAATCAATCTCAACTCCCCAAACTGCGTAAATGAAGCAAAATTCTATTAAATCGCTATATTGCAGCAGAAAACCCTTCAGACTACTAATACAGAGAAAGCGACGGCTGCTCACCTCTGAGCATGCCCCCGTGGTGGCCTCGCACACGCAGAGCACTGATTGGTTCTGGGCACGGTTCAGCCAGCGAACCGCGAGCCGAGTGCTGCTGATCCAGCTCACCATGGAGATGTAGTTTTCCCTGAAGAGGCGATGCAGAAAATGATACGCGGAGGAAGGGGGGGAAAAAAATGATAAAGAGTAGCAGTGACTGGGAGCGGTTTCTGGACAGCGTAATCATCTCTGACAGGTGCTGTCTGAACTCATAGAGCTTTATTTTAAATTCGCAGAGATGTACCTGGACCTAAGGGAGTCGGGCGGCAGCATCTCCAGAGTGTGAGCTGGACCGTAAAGGTTCACTACAAACAGGCTGACTGATGGGATACTGGAACCAGCCTGCAAGCACATGTAGAAAAATAGAACTAAAAAAAAATCCCAAATGGATAACATATGAGTCTATAACTGTTTATTGATAATTACTGATTCGTTTTTTTGTTTTAAATAAGTGAAAAATTGGTAAACTAGTGGGCCTGACCCTCTGTTTTATCCACAGTTTTCAATCTGTTCTTTTATTTTTAAGCAGATATGAGACTCAGTAGCAAAACCTTAAACATCTATCTGCTGCCTGCAGTTACTCAACGGGTTGTTGCTAGGTAACCAAGGAGTGAGTGAGTTGCTAGGTAACCAAAGAGCGAGCGAGTTAGTTGATTCCACCAACCTAGCTTAGAAAGTTCTGGATCAGACTTCAGTGAATATTTTCAATATTGAATTTTGAATATTGTGTCAGATCTATGGGTATTGATCACGTGTTTCCTGCAATATATGTCGTTATTGATTTATTGTCCAGCTCTACGTGAGCCAAAAATAAAAGGAGTACTTGTGGGCCAAGAAAATAATTTAAAACATGTTTAAATCAAGCAAATAAAGTGGTAATTTTTTATTTTTTTTATTCCGCAGGAAAATCATATATTGAACACCTAAAATTATTATTTTCACGTTTTCAGTATTATAAGAAATATTTTTTTTCAGCTTTTTATCTGTAAATATTTTTTAAATCAATAGATAATTTTCCTTTCGGTTCACATTTTTGCAAACCTTAGTATGTTTCTACATAAAATCTTAATACAAGATCCTGAAATTTGTGGCTTTTGACATGACAAAATCTGAAAAAACTCAGGAGGAAGGAGTACTTTACTTCAGCTGGTAAAAGAGCGGGGTTATCCTAATGCTGGCGTTAGCATTGTGCTAAAAGCAATGTTACAGCCTCAACGTATCCCCAAGGAGCTGCTGCTGTGACTCATTTCAACACAGTATTTACCTTTGGGTACGGAAAAATTATATTGGAAGGATAGAGGCCTCCCAGGAAGTGAGGTATTTCCATCACAGGTGTCACGGAGTTGTTGATGCGGAGATATGCAAGCCGGGCACCGTCCATAGACCACCAGTGGGCAGCATATGTCAGAAGCACCTCCTCTGTATTTGGAGGAATGCAAGTTTTGCAAAGCGTTAGGTAAAGTGATTTTACTTCCAACTGTGATCAGCCTGATTCTTTAAATGGTCATACCTTTATAAGTTTTTATTTTTGACTTTATTTCAAATAAGTAACATTAACATACATAGAGGATCTTTAACACAATGACAAATATCACGATACGATAATAAAAATAAAGAATTGGTGTTCTTGCAATCTACAAAGTAAAATAAAGTAAATATATGTATTTACATATCTATATGTAAATAAAAATATATATATATATAAATAGATAAAGAGTGCATTTTCTTAACAAAAAGAAAATATATACATTTTCTATAAATTTTATAACAAAATTTTATTTTATAATATAAATTATATATAATTTTTATTTATTATAAATTATACATAGTTTATATTAAATAAAATACACATATAACTTATACGTGTATTTTAAAGTGTATTTAAAATACACTTAAATACTACTAATAAAGAGTTTGTTACAACAAAAAGTAAATATAAAGTAAAAAAAATATAAAAGATGGATTAGGAGATTAAGTTAAATTTCTGAAGAAAAGTTGATGTTTTTACAAGTTTCTGATTATTACAGTTATGTTTTTCCAACAAAGGCAGCATACGTTTTTAAGTCTGTTTCTTTAAAACTGTTAAACGACGGGATTTTTTTTCCTCTCCATAATATTTAGGATAGGATTCTAATTAGATTTACTATATTTCATCTGAAGAAAACCTTGAATTGTTAAAGATGAGCGATATTTGCAAATTTAATCAATCGATGTTCTCTCCAATTTCTTCTGTAAGAAGCTTTGGCAAATCCGACCGAAGCTAACACTCCACAAATAGCCTCACGGTGGCTAAAAGAGCAGCTGTTGCTGACATTTGGAGACATCGTACCTTCGTAGGTCCAGTCGGAGAGTCCGTTCAGCACCTTCTGGTCCTCGTCAGTGGACGTGAGACGCAGCGAGTTGCTCGTCACGCTGGGCTTGTAGTAAATGTCTCCGTCAAACACAAAGGCCTGGCAAATTGGGAACAAACAAAGGCTACGTTCATTTTTTTTTTTAATAGTGAAATCCTATATTTTTTCTGCCTGGTTGCGCAAACTCCTAATTAAATCCGACCGTGAAAGGTTTACGTCTCCAAAGCGATCCGCATGCGCAGAAGAAGAACGCTGACAGCAGAGCACTGTTTACGGAAGTGACAATGTTCGGAGCCGTTTATGGGTCGATTTTAAAAGTCGTCGTAAGATCGTAGCGAAACAAAGGGAGCTAATAAAAAGAAATAACAACTAATAGTAATGGCGTTTTGAGAGGATAGACTGCAATTTCTGTAGGGAAGTCTTGTTTAGGTGTGTAGCCAGAGCCAAGAGTGCGCTTCACTAGCTGCCTGCGTTAACCGTAAAATTGCGCAAATTGGAAATAAATTTGCCTAATGGAAGGATGCCAATTTAGAAAAAACTCACGTTTTCTTTTTTTGATAAAAACGTTTTAGCGTTAGGATGAGCCTTTTTCAGCATAACAGGAGTCACATGATCAACATCCGGATGTTACTACTTGGAGAAATGGACGAAGTAGACGACAGGAAATGTTAGGAGGATGATGGTTCGTTTTTGTTTTTTTAAGACATTGTGCATCCGGCTCCAACAGAGTTCTCACAGCATCGCACAGTCCATCAAAAGTCAAGTTTCATTCGACAGTATTGAATCTCTTCTGTAAAATCGCAGACAATTTCATCAAAATGCTGCACACTCAGCTTGTAGTTCCAGTGCCTGAATACATAATGAGCGCTATCATCATGGCTGAATTATGAATATATCTCATGTTACTATTTACATCAAAGCTGCCATGAGTTTTAATGTTATATTTCTTATTTTCATGTGATTTTAATTTAAATTCTTATTTAATGGAAACACTGCAACTGCGAAATTGTGTGGGGTTTTTTTTCCAACATGATCAGACTATATAGAAAGATTTGCACACATTTCTAATGGAAACGCAGTTTTTGACAAATTCACAAGTACATAATCATAAGTTTTCTTCCATTGATTATGTCTTATTCATATATTCATACGGTTTCTTCTGGTGTAGAATTATGATGCATGTCACATCAATAACGTAAAAGTTGAATAAAATCTGATATAACCGTTCAGACTGCAGATACGGTGAAAACAATCGGATACGATTTAGTTCCACATGTGGGAGTGGCACAGATTGGATTTTTTGAGGGAACTGGTCCGTTCAGACATGGGTCACACATGGGGGAAAAAAAGTAGATTTGGGTCACATTTGCCTGCTGTGTGAACGTAGCCAATTTATTGTCAAAGACTGCAAGGTTGCAGACTTCGCAGCTGGCTGCCTGATTTGACTGGTGAATGCCTACCAAGTATGAATGAGTCATTGGCCAGCACAAACAGAGCTCAGAGCCAATACATCTTTACTTGGCAGCTAATGCAGTCCAGATGAACATTGACATCGCTGCAAAAAGCAATTTACAGCAGAGGTACATGAATGACTGCAGCTCCAGTTCCTCTCTAAATATCACTGATGTTATGGTGAAAATGTGTCAAATAGAGGACGATATGATAGTTAGGTGGGGCAAGCTCCTAATCACATTGCCGGTTTTAGTTAATGGAGACACCAGCACATTTATCTGGTGAATAAGTAAGCGTCTTGCTTACCAACTGATTACCCTGGGGTCCCCAAGAAGCGTACTGCAACTCTGTCGTCTCCCTCTCGGGAGGGCTAAGCTCCAGCAGATCCCTGGAACACACATAAAGAAAACCTGACATAACCCACTGTCTTTAGGGACAGCTGTCCTGCTTGAAGCCCTCTAAACTCCGTCCATGCCCTGCCCTTGAGAAAGCAGCAGTACTGACAGGACAAAAGAGCGAGATGCAGAGAGGGAAAATGAAACTGAGAGTGGGGTTGGCTCATGCAGGACTGGGAGCATTTCTCTTTTTTTTTTTCATATTTACATTCCTCTCAGGCTGGCAAACATCTTCCAAGGCATACTCAGGCACTGACTTTTCTTCCTAAAATCCTTAAAATCGCTCTGAAGTTTGCGGCATCACCCAAAGCCACATCATAAAAGTTCTTCCACTCATAATGCTTAAAACAAATCTCAGGCAGCGACATCAAAGGTACAATACTGCGCAAACCGTACGATATGTTTGTTGATGGAACCTGGAAAGCATACTAACAGACAAATGAATGACTCAACGAGACGCACTTTGAGGGGGACATTTTTTTTTTTCAAATCAAACTACCGATCTGCTTGCTTTGTTAATGCTCATGCCCCGTGCATCCCATGCATTTTGGCATTCACAGTTCCACCTACCCATTAGCCACACTGTAGATAGCATAGGAGGCTGTGAAGGACTGAGAAAACACCTGAAAGAGGTAGAGGATATCATGCACAGAGGTGTGTTGCACACAGGTCAAAACACATTTTAGATCACATGCTCCTGCACACCAACATGAAGGGTTTGGCATTCTTACAATCTTCTAAATTTATTACAAAGCAAGCTAGCTGTAACCTGCCAACTAAAATGTTAGTTGTGCAAACGCTAAACCATTAAACATAAGTTCCACTAATGCTAAAGCACTACACCAACATAGTAATTAGTGAAAGCTAATGCTAAAGTGCTAATTAAATATATAATGCTAAAGAGCTACACAAACATAGTAATTAGTGGAAGCTAATGCTAAAGTTCTAATTTCAACCTTGTTTACACCCACCATGTGTCAATGACTCAACATGTTAGATATTTTTCTTTCGGCTATAGCTTATCTGCTTGTCTTTTGTATCCTTGTCACTTTCTCAAAGTTTCTTTTTAAAAAAAAAGGAGAATGTGAGGAGAGGAAATAGAACTATTTCGTAAACAGACTTCTTTTTTTTTATGGCGGTTGGCAAGCAACTTACTGATGTACATTACCGCCATCTACTGGAATGGAGTGTGGATTGCGATGCTACATATATATTCTCCCACAAAACAAACAATAAAAACAAGTAAATAAATAAATAAAAATAATTAAATAAATAAAAATTAATATCCTTTCTATCAATTTCATTTTCTTAAGGTAATTTATTAAATAACTTTTAAATTTTATAAATTTTGTCCAAAATGTCTTGCATATTTAACTGTAATTTATTTTCTTGTAGTCGACATACTAAATCCCTTCTCTCAACAGAATATTTAAAACAGAACAACAAAACATGTTTTACTGTCTCTTCTTGAAGACAAAAATCACAATTTCCTGTTGGATGTTTTTAAACAGACTTCAAAATAAGAGCATAAATATAAACAGCAAGCTGCTTGAGGAATTCCAACACAGATGTTGAACTTTATTCAACTGAAAGTTTACTAAACTAAAAATTTGTGCTGTAGAATTTAAGTGGAAAAATTAATTTAGGTGAAGCTAAGTGCGCTTAAACAATTTGAAACTTAAAAACGCTACAGAGCTAAGTGAAAAATTAGCTCTGCTGTTAGCTCACTAGCCAATTAGCGGAGGTTTTCCCAACGTTGAATGGTTCACATTGCAAATGCCGTCAAAAGTAGAGATGCACTGAGTGACTGGTATTGTTCATTTGCGCAAATCACAACACTCTTCACTGTGGAAGTTGTTACTGTTGAAAGAAGTTAGTGATTTTCAGTCAGTGGGTGAAACTAGCTATTCTGAATTTGTTAATTCAGGCTGGAATCAACAGAGATAAGACTTTGGTGGATTCTAATTTCATACTTTTCTACTCTGAATTGCTTCATACCTGAATTTTTGAAGTGTGAAGCAGAAAACATGAATTATTAGCAACCTCGTCTGGGATGTTTTGTGAAGGTGGTGAACAGCAGATAACAGGAAGGCTTTCATTTTGAAGGATTTAACCTTGGCTTGAAATGTTGGCAGCATTTTAAAAATCAAATTAGATCTGATAAACCAAGAAGAGGATTTGTTCCGGCACACTGATCGCTGCTTTATCAGAAAAAAAGTGCAGAACACACAATTTAGAGAACTCGTTGTAAGAACTGCAGCAGGTGTTTTAATCCGGATTTGACCGTTACTGAAACAATCACTTCTTTACGCCTAACTCACCATGAACACGCTCAGAGAAGTTACATTCACATTTCATCATTACTCTGATTATAAGTGTATAGAAGAAATTTGCACCCTTGGGATTGAAAGATAAAAAATTAAAGGCGTGACAAGAGAATAAAAAATAAAAGGGCATTCTGATTAAAGAGCATCATTATGGCCAATATTCCTCTCGTTGAATTGGATCGTGGCTGGCAGCTCTGACACAAGCATCAGTGGCCGCGAATGATTAAATTAACACGCTGAAGGAGATGACTATGAACCTGGATCAATGAATTTGTGCTCTTGAATCTGTTATTTTTTCTCTGCTGATCTAAAGATCGTCAAATCAACTGGAGGTGATGCATTGATTTCCTCTGTTTTTCAGTCAAAGGGGTTGAGGTGGCGGCGTTGCTCGCTGGCCTCTGGGAGACCCGGCACTTTGGAAAACCAGCCCCAACAGAAATTAAATGTCACATCCTCTATGCAGCGCACTTAGCAGTGAAATTGGATTTTCTACAACATTGTTTGTCTGTTAGAAAATGCATGGCCTTGGTGACTAAGGCACCAAGGTATAAAAGAAAGAAGAAATCCATTCGGAGGCAGCCTCTAAATGAGACTGAAGTTTGATTGCAGGGTAAAAGTCAAAGAATGGAGGGCAGGAGTAACTATAGGGAGGAAGGAAGCTTTCTTGCGAGATGAAGAACGGCATCATCTCGTCAAACTTGAAGAAAAAAAAGAGAAAAAAAAGTGAGACAGAAAATTAAAGGGCACATAGAAGTGCCATCAGCATTGTGTTCAATCAGCTGCTTATCATTTGTTTAGAAACCTTGAGATTCTGCTTCCAATTTACCATCAGGAGGCCTCTGGCAGTCGTGGCGTTATTGTGGCTGCATGTGTGATAAACAGAAAGGGAGCAACTGTCTTGGAGAGGCAAAGAGAATCCTAATGTGAATGCCAGGAACAAATCATAAATCCTCCACTTCGCCGTGCCTGTCAGCCGCCCGCTTTACTACTCGCATCCAGCGTGCTGCCAAAACGCAGGAGAGGGGGACCACGCACAGATTAAACACTCTGAAGACATCACAGGACAATGTGACGAAGGATATGAGGAGAGATCACAATAGGCTTTGAATAAGCACAGATATCTGGAGCTATTGTACAATTCACAATACAGAGATAATAGCTTCCTTTCTACTCTACATTGTTCTTGCCTCACAAGCATTTTCCTATAGCAATGCAGCCTTTAATACAACAGCAGCACCCATCACTGTTTGCTGCAGAGAGCAGACACAACTCCCATCGTGTTTTATTTCTGCACAATCCTGGCAGGCTGCAGTTCAGCTGTTTCAGTGCATTAAATCCTTAAAAAGTATCATCCACTAAAAAATGTCTCCCCATCATTTAGAAACACCTGCAGGGCGCTGTAGAAGTATTCACACTGCTGGATCTTTTCTACATTTTGTCAAGTTACAACCAAAAACTTTAATCTGTTGGATTTTAAATAATCGACAAACAGAAAGTGGTGCATTATTATTATAAGTTTAAATCCCCAGAGTGTGTTTTGCATTTCTATTTAGCCCTCTGAGTTGATGCCACGTTTTGCTGAAATATTAGCGATGTCTACATCAGCTTTATGCATCTTCAGCTTGATTTGCTACCCCTAAACAACATCCAGTGTTACTAACAGCCTTCAGAAGTCATCTAATTAGTAAACAGCATCAAATCCAGGAAGAAGTTGGGTTATAAAATTCAACATCTCACATCTAATTACAGTTCTACATGCTAAAAGTGGAAGGAGTACAGCCAGATGTGGTATAGAGTATCCAAAAATGGTAAAAGTAGCACTAGTTCAACATACTTTTACTCAAGTAAAAGTTGGAGTCAAAGAAATTACTCAAGTAAGAGCAAAAAAGTATTTGGTTAAACATCAAAACATCAATTATATAATTTTTAAAAATCACATCATCAGCTGGACCAAAATGTAAAGTTAAGTGGAAATTTTGTGTATTTTATGGACCAAAATGAAAATAATTCAAATAAATAACATAACTACAAAAGAGTAAGAGTATAAAAGTATGTGGTAAAAAAAAGTCTACTCAAGTACGGAGCACCCAATCAAGTTATCGATAATTTAATATTTAAAAATTACATAAAATATATAGTTAAGTGGAAATTTTGGTATTTTAAGGACCAAAATGACAATTTATATAACAAAAAAAAAAAAAAATCAGGCGAAATAATTTTTTTTCAAATCATTTTCTTTCAGTGAAAATCTTAAAAAACTTTAACAAAAACTGGTGAATTTTTGGTAAAAACATGTTTTGTTTTTTTATTCAGTCGGTAGAGAATCTAGAAATGTTACTCAAGTAAGAGCAGAAATTCTTCATAATAAAATTACTCAAATAAAAGTAAAAAGAACAACATGATAAAAATACTCATAAAAGTAATTTTTTTCAAAAAGTTTCTCAAGTAAATGCAACTATATGGCACAACTACAAACATAAACCAAGAGATGCATTATTTGTGACAGAGACTAACTCTGCACATCATCCTCAACACCTCATGTTTTTCTTCAACCGGAAACAAGAGACTGGCCAGACTTTATGAAAATACAGAAAACTAAGCACTCTTGGAAAAAAAGAGGCTGCAAAAGCCTTGGGACTGCGGTTTCACGTTTAAAAGGACAAAAATACAAAACACGGAAGGATTTGGATCAAACTAGTGAAATTTCAGACATCACTCTTACTGAGAATCTTTGTCAAGTTTTGTAAATTGATTTTTATGAATGTTATTCATCCAATCTGTCTGAGATCGAGCTACTTTTTTAAGAAAAATCGGCAGAAAATGTCGTTTCTACATACGCAGAGACATACCACAGGAGACCAGCTGGTGCTTCTGCAAAATATTCACTCAGGTTAGCTAAATGGAAACGCATTCAGATTTTATTATGTATAAAAAAGTTTCCACCCCATTCCCACACTGCAAAAACATAAAATCTTACCAAGTATTTTTGGTCCAGTATCAAGTACAAATATCTTAGACTTGAAATGAGACAAAACTAACTTCCAAGTAACTTCTCAGCAAGATATAGGGGCTTGTTTAAAGTAAATAATTTTTGAATATAGATTTTTTTTTAAAAATACTAGACTGTGTTTTCACTTGTAAAAAGACATTTTTTCTATTTTGGATGGAAGAAACTCCCAGTGGAACTAGTACTTTTTGCTTTATTTACTTAAAACAAGCTTGTTTATATTGTTGATAAGTTACTTTTAAGTTAGTTTTGTCCTATATAAAAAGAATAGACATGCATTCTTGGTAAAATTCTGAGTTTTTGCAGTGCAACTTTGTGCTAAAACTGTATGTTCTGGCCTACTACTTAAAAACATACCATGCAAAAACAAAAAAATCTCACCAAGTATTTTTGGTCCAGTTTCTAGTGCAAATATCTTGGTAAACTTGAAATAAGGCAAAACTAATTTACAAGTAACTCTTCAGCAAGATGATTCACTAATTCCTTAATATTGATGAAAAAGTGCTCGTTATATAGCAAGACATTTTAACTTGTAATATGGAAAAAATGTCTTCTTTCACTGGCAGATTATTTCACTTCTAACTATTTTTTTGTCATTAAGATTAAGAAACTATTTACTTAAAACAAGCTCCTATATTTTACTGAAAATGTATTTGTAAGTTATTTTTTTCTTATTTGAAGATATTTGCACTAGAAACTGGACCGAAAGTTTTTGTGTTTTTACAGTGCAATAAAATAAACCAAAGTTTGTGGTTGTAAATGTGACAAAATGTAAAAAAAAAAAAAAAAAAAAAAAAAAAAACTCCTGGTATGAAGTTTCTGCAGCGTCCCCCTCCTCCTGTTTCCATATTCTCTATCCCACACAAGCACCAACTCTGAAAACAAAGTGGCCTAAATCAAACAGGCTTCGATGAGAGACAATTCCCCGCAGGTAATCTGCTTTGTCTTGTTGCTTTGTGTCAAAATCCCTAACTAGCTTCTACACATTTTCTTTTATTTTAACAAAATATATTTATTTTCAACCCAGCAGGCACTTCACGAAACCCAGTGAAGCCTTTTAACTTCACACGTCCATCCCTCTTCCTGGCATCTCTTCTCCTTCTTGCATCTCTGGCCATCTTTGATAAACATCCCAACTGATTGTAAATGGGCAGCGTGTCTAAGGGCAAGCGGACCGTATCCCATTTATCGTACTCCCGCCGCCGCCCTGAATGCACCGCTTTCTGTTTTTCCTCTTGCATTCCCTGCCGCTCCGAGAAGCCCGCCGCTCCTCTTCTGAACGCCAGAAAGGGTGCTTGGCATAAAATGCTTCAGTCAGCGTAAATACCCCCCCACCCCGAGATAGAAAAAAAGAAAAAAAAAGAAAAGTGAGCGAGAGTGAGGAAAATGAAGGAGGAGAGATGGGGAGACAGCTAGAGACAGACTGGGAGAGAAATGGAGGATTCACAAACACGAAATGCAAATACCCCATTTTCTGAGCAAATAGAATGCTTCCAGATTATGTGCACCCAAGCTCATAATATAGTGGGCTTATATCCTTGAGTTTGCAGAAGAAGGAGAAAAAAAATCCTGCTGATATCAAAGGAAATATGGTAATGACTTGCTATAAATCAGCCAAGCAGAGTCCCAAAGATCTGAGCCCGTTTCCTTTCGTAGATTTGTGAAAAACAGATTGAATGTATGCATAACTGTTCAATAATTCAGTTAATATGGAAGCTCTGTGTTTTGTGATGAATGCAGTAACACAGCAACAGGCTCATTCGTTCCCCACACACAAGGAAAATCTGATACGCAGTGATTAGTCAGGAGAAGAAAAAAAAAAAAAAAAGGCCAGAGAGATACAGGAGACTGAGGCAGAACAAATGAGGGCAGGAGGAATCTTCTTGCAGGTTTTTAATAAAAATGTGGGAGAAAATGCGCCGAGGACTGTCATTTCCCTCTAATTTGGATTTCCTCCACCTCTGATTACTTGCACATAACACAGCTTGTCTTCCCGTTGAGCAAGCGACTTGCAACTATGCGGGAATCTGCGAGGTGAGGAGTTTCAAGTGGAGGGAAACTGAAGTAAAGATCTAGTTTTTCTTCGCCTTATCTAAAACCACCTGCGATTGTGAGGCTCTGCATGCTCTTATTAAAATTCCCCACTGAACAGGCAGGGTTATTTCATTACCGCAGTTCCAACTTTACCTCTTCTTTGATCCCCCTCTTTCACTTCTTTGCACCTCTTCTGCTAAACACTTCACAGCGATCTCTCCTTCTGAGTCCTCTCTACTTACTGCAATGAGCCAGTTTAAATATTCAAGTCCTCATATGTTATCCGAGTCATTTGGAGGGTGGGTGTTACAGACTGCTGCAGCTGCAGAAACAGAGCTCGCTCACACACACACACATACACCCTCTCCTCAACCTTGTCCTTCATGCTCTTGCAGCTTCTCTGTGTTGTTTGATAGAAATTACACGTCACCTTTGTTTAACAGCCACAAGTGGCCTGTCAAGATGTGTGGAGCTTTGTTAGCAGGGAATCACTTGTCTTTAATATTTGAGGAAGATTTATGGCTGTGGATGTATTCTGAATGCAAAACACTCGATAATGAAGTCCAGAGTCTATCCAAGGCCACTTTGCTGGCGATGTCAAACTTACCGGTCGAATGTTATACGCCAAGAGGACAAACTTCTTGTCTGGAGACACCTGGAATTTAGATGAGGTCAGGTCCTGCAGAAAAAGGCAGAATAAGGAGAAATTGGGAAACTTTTTGCCCCATTTTCTCATGTAAGAATAGTAAAACAAGATTTTTAAAAAAGTGAGAACGTACAAGAATGGCAATGAAAATAACTTCTTTCTATACTTTCACCCATCTGTGTGCAATTTTGAAGTTAGATTCAGTTAAAACATTACAAGATGTTAATTTATCAGCAATCTTTATTTAGTTTAACCCTTTCAGACTGAACGTGTCGGCAACGACACAACCAAATTTGCAGTACAGTAACTCCACCGCACTTTGCACTATTTGAAAAATTCCAATGGTTTCTGAAAGGGGAGACGCTTCGCTTTCCAGCCGATATCGGATTATTACAGTGATTTCCCTCCCACCAGCAGGGAGTCAAATTAATCTGAGGGACAATCTGTTAATAGACCGTAAAACTAGTTAGTTGCAAAACTAACTGTTAAATATTGAAAGTTACAGTTGTCATGGATAAATGGGCAAATATATAATTACTTACAGGACATTTAAAGAACTTTGTACAATTAAAATAGGCAAAAAATATCCAGGTTGAGCTAAAAGTGAGCTAAAAGGGTTAAACGATGTTGAAGCTAATGGCTCCATCTTTACAACAAAGATGTCATAACGGTTTATCCATCCATCCATCCATTTTCATTACACCCTTGTCCCTTAGTGGGGTCGGGAGGGCTGCTGGTGCCTATCTCCAGCCACGTTCCGGGTGAGAGGCGGGGTACACCCTGGACAGGTCACCAGTCTGTCGCAGGGCAATAACGGTTTATGCAAATGCCATTTTATAAACCTTTAAACCACCATTATTTTTTAAATGGGTGGTTATTTGCACGGAAACCATTAAAGAAGCTGAGGTAGGATACACCGACAATGAACTTTGTATGAAACACGTACTGAGAACGAAACATATAAAGCAACACAGTTTACAAAACAAAAAAGATTTTTTTTATCAGTTTAAATGGAAAATTGCATCAATAGCTCATCTTTTGGATGACTCTGTCGAGCAGCATCAGGCTGATTTATGCCTATAAGTACCAATTAGGATTTTACTGGGCAAAACAGAAGTCTTATGTTTTGTCCAGAACCAGAAGTAAGTCCTTCTTTGCTCTGAAGCATCTTGAATGGACCGTCACACAGTCGTAATATGGATTGTAATCAAAGAAACAGTAATCTTAATCTTCTTTGGAGAAAGGGGATACTATGTGCTTTGGACCATGCAGACTGTTCGAAGCAGCAAATTAAAAGAGCCAAGCTCTGTGATGGTATGGGTATCAGTGCTATACCGCTGTTACTGCAGCATTATTGCAGAAAAGGACACTTCACTAAATTGGAAAGCATGCAGTCTTGAAGAAAGGGTAATTTCCAGGAACGTCCTTGTACTATTTACCAAGATATTACAAAACTAAATTATTAAACACAAAGATATAACTGCATTTTTGAAAAAAAAAATGAAAAAAAGTAAGGTAAGTGTACTGGATTGTACTTGTCCCCATAGAATGACTGAGTGGAGAATTTTAGAACAGGAAGTAATAACAAAAACTGCTTCGACACCTTGAGATGTGCTTGCAGAAAAATGTGGAGAAAAAAAAACGCCACAGCAAAGTAACAACATTTTAGAATTGGATCAAATGAAAACATAAAGTCCTAAAAGCTTTACTGCCTCAACATTTCTGAAATGCGTTGAACTATTAAGGGGAAACACTTGCAATGACATAAAACAGCCAATTATTTATACTGTAAGTACTACTCAGATTTATTAATATCCTCTTTATTTATTTTCATTTAGGAACACTTAGTTATAATAATCACATTTAGTAATTTATATGCTCTTAATTTATTTTTTATTGATTTGTATTGTCTTAATTTAGAAAGATAAAGACACTGACCTCTAAGATAAAGTGTCATAAAAAAGATTCATGGGAGCTTCTTCTAATCTGTAATTAGTGGAGTACCTCAGTGCTTCCTTGCAAATCATCTTTGAATATTAAACAACATCCACATTCTTTAAAAGTGAATATCTGGCATAAAACTACATCTTCTCAATTTGTGTCTGGTCTTTGGGTGACAGCACACCGATCATGGACAATGATTAATGATTTAATTGAAATTTTACATCTTTCCAGGTTGAGAACTTATACACAATATTTGGGTAAATGTCCTTTTTGAAAGTCTTATTGCTTTAGTCATAAATCTGGCTGAATATTTGATCAACTCCTTGGCAAAATTGATACGTGATGTTAATTAAATTTTGGCACAGACCAATAGTTTTGAAGCAAAGTCCACAAATTTATGCAAGAGTTGATATCAGTGACCTTTCAGAAGCCTAATGATCGTTTATCCATTTAAAAATCAGTTTTATGTTTCTGTTAGTTCCGTTCTGTTAGTTTCAACCCTCTGGTAGTTTGAGGTTTAATTAAAATATTTTCTTCTTCCTTATTCCTATGGAGGACCGAAACTAATATAGTTAAAAATAAAAGAAGAAATGTATATATTTTATTTTTCCTACTTGCATTATTGTTTGTATATTTTCTTGTCTCTTCTTTTTCCTTTACCGTATAAATTTATGCCTCATTATTCCTTAGTAATTTAATCTAATTTACATCCTGGGATATTATTTTATGCAAAATCCACTTTATGCACGTTTTTGTACTTCCATTTGGATTTCTACTGCTTAATAAACCAACCCAGCTCATTTTTTTAGAAACAACATAATATGTTTTGGTGTTTTGAAAATTAACCATTTCAAAAACCCCTGGAATGTAAGTCACAAATCTCAGCAGGCACTGCCCTCACCTAGCAACCCCAGCCCGTTACCTAGCAACCCCAGGAGCACGCCGCCTATCACCTAGCAACCCAAACTAAGTTCCAGCACATTTGGTCAGCCGGACAAGTGTTTTGTTGTTGACTTACCATCTAGAAACTCCTTTCTAAATTCTTGCTGGTTGAGCACGAGGCTCTACTTCTGCTTTTCCATGATGTACGGTTGTATAATTACGCATCTGTAGTGTAAATGTTGAGTTGTGGGGACGTGGCTAGCAGCAGCTTGTTTGGATTTAAAGTGACAAGAAACCCCAAAACAGATCGTTTTAAAATAGGCAGTACTGAGCAGTCAAAAATCTCATTATCTAAATGATTTTGTGCAAATAAATTAATGAATAAGCTTTTTATATCTCATAGGAAGCATTATAGGTCACCTTTAAAACAGAAAATTGACTCAGCAACATATCTATCTGTGTGTTTTGATATTTATGAAAGAAAACGTTTGTTTTTTTTGTTTGTTTTTTATAGAAGCAGAGATGAAAAACCAACATCTCAACACAGGGAAGACACTTATCATACTGACAACACAACCCTGCTTTGAGCATGGCTGCGATGACCCACATAAGTCTGTTAGTGTCGAGCAGAGGCGGTGTTCAAAACGATGCCCTCGCACGGAAAGATCTCTTTGAAGACACAAGCAGAGGGCTCACAGAGGAGCCAGATTGGGGGGGAAATATGCGGCGATACCGTCAACGTGCCAAGTCTTTTTTTGTCTAAAATGCACCATGTGGTGCCGCAGCTCCCCATAGCATCTGTCTCCCAGTTTTCATTTCTATCAGCCTATTTGTCCATTCTTAGTGTTAATGTGAGACAGTCAATTCTACAAGCTGTCCTACCAGAGAGCTGTTGTCCAGCAGTGTTGTGGTTAGGTTGTTGCTGAGGGTGAATGTCAGGACATGTCCCTCTCTGGTGCGCAGCGTCACTTCGTTCTCTGTTAGGGGAAAAGCATACTGAGTTTGTTTGTTTGCCTTTTGAATATGTATGGAAAAAAAACACAATGCGAAGCATGATGTCAAAACTTTTTCTTTTTTTTTTTTTACATATTCAAGGGAGTGGGTGGAAGTAGAAACTTAAAAAAAAAAAAAAAAAAAATCCGCTTCTTAACCACCTGCATAATCTCACATGGGTTTTGTTTTAATATTATAAATGTGGTTTGTCAAAATTGGTTTATTAACCAAATGAATCTTTTTTTAAGTTATTTTCTCCTGACATTTGTTGTTGCTATGTAAGTTCCGTTCCGCCGCCCTTGGCAGTTGGTGGTTACCGTAGCAACCAGTAACTGACAGCTCTGTCTGTAACTGTGGAACAGCTCTGTGTTTTATTTACAAGCATTATACTTTGGCATATATCTTTTAATTACGTACAGGGTTTCTTCGCGTGTAATTTTGCTGTGTTTTCCGTTGTGGAAGTCAGCAGAAAAAGACGAAAAAGTAATTTGAGTCTTGCTTTATTCTCATTGTCTTCCGACCAAAAATAGACAGAAGGACAACCGTTGGTGTCTTCTCACCTCACCTTCTCCCCTTCACAATAAGAGCATACATTCGGGTGTGAAATATATACATTGTATCCGCCGCAGCGCATGTTTTTAACTGTTAGCGTAATTAATGTTGAGAATTTTATCTGCCGTGTTTAATTTTACAACTGTCAACTGCAGTCACAGTTCACTGGGAACCATTACTCTGTAATTAGTCTTAGGCTTTTTGCATTGGATTTTATTTAGTGTATATAGGCAGAAGCTGCTGGACTGATATTTAATTTTTGACTACAGTGGATGAACAATTATTATTTCTTTAAATTTCACAAAAAAAACAAAAACAAAGCTAGCATCAACAACAATAATTGACTGATAATATTATATATTATGTCCAGGAGTAATCGTATGTTTGTATAATTTGAACAGTTTTATGTTTGGACATCGGCTATCCCACAGTTTGTCTACAATTACTTACAAAAGTTTTTTCTAGTATTTCTGAATTTGTTTCTTAGCCTTAAACAATTTTTCAATGTTTAGCTTAAAGAATTAACATGCAAATGTTTAGCTTAAAGAATTAGATTTTCAACAATTTAGGTTTCACAAATCTAGTTAAACTGTAAGTGTTTTCTAAATATCCAACTATATGGATTATACTTCTTTCTCTGTTTTGAGATATTGTTAATACTTGTAGGGTAGTTTCGTAATTATTGTCCCGGATTTCTGTACAATAACTTAAATAGAGTAAGACTAGTGAACAGTAGAGCAAATGTAATGCTTTTTGTTGTATAATCAACTTGGCTTTATTTAATAGGGATTTACTTTTAGTTTATCCTCAGTAATGACACCTAGAAATTGGTGTCATTGACAGTGATTGACAGTTCCCAAAATAACATTATTTTTGTTGTGTTATATTTAAATTTGTTCATTTGATCCTTTCACTGTTGTTCCACATCATCTCCAACACAAAAAATGTTAGCATCATTGGCAAATAGTGTACATTTCATCATCTCAGTTCCAACAGGTCATTAAAACATGGATACTCACCGTTCAACCATGCCGCACAGGGATCGTGAACTTTAAACTCCTCGCTCTCCAGATCCTCCATGGTCACATGGGAGCGGAGTAACAAGTGAGACTCGTCTTTAAAAGCAGACAGACAGAGTAAGCTATGAGAAGCCTTTGTTCACATGGAAGCAGGGCCTGGCCCACTTTTTAGCATCAAACTGGATTTATCTCTTCAGAATAGCAAAGTTAGGCTAGGTTAACTATTTCAGGGTTCAAAAACCAATCAATTCAATCTGAAAATGTTTTTTTTTTTTTTACCACAGTCAGTTATAATAATTTCCAAAACTTACACTTTGATTAAAATCAACAAGAGATAGCAATTCAATTCCTTAATGATTGATTAAGCAAAACTAACAAACACACTCTCAAACAAATAAAAATACCTCTACTCCGCTGCACAAATCAAAGGGAAGATTAATGGTGAGGAAATGAACATTCAAAACGTATTCACATTTCTTCTGTTTTAGTTTCTTTGTCGCACTTAAATTTTTCAGAGCATCAAAATAATCTGAAATCCAATAAATGATGATTTTATTTGTAAAGGAGGACTATTTCTATATAACAATGAACTTCTCTTTAGCAGACCACAAACATGCAACATTAACATTTCAGGGGCATTTTTAATTTAAATCCTATTGGCACATATTTACTTCCATACATTTACTTCTATAACAATGGTAATTAGGCTTAGAGAGTACTTTTTAACTTTTCCTAAGGTATCCAACACAGGGTAGATTAGATTGATTTATTCCCTCAGTAAATAAATTTCTAATTTCAGGTGTTAAAATGTGTTTGAAATACAGTGAACCCTCGCTATATCGCGGTTCACCTTTCACGGTCTCGCTGCTTCACGGATTGTGTTCTGCCTTTCTGATTGGCTAAAAGGTCTCTCTCCGCTTCTTCTCTACCTGTGTGTCAATAACGTTGCGGTTTAATATGTCGGTTTATAAGAATCTTTTTGACCAGAAGAAAAAACAGAGCGACAACAACCACCGATAACTATGTTCTTCTCTCTAAAAAAAAACACACCTGCACCGCGGGCTTTAGAAGAAAAAAACGCTGCAGAGCGGAGTCAGCATGCAGCGGCTCCTGAAGAAGAGCAGTGAAATACACCTGAGTCACTATTTGTCCTAATGTACTTTGTATTTTTTTTTTTTTTCCATAATCATTTTTCATTTTCTCCCGTTCTAGTCCAATGACCCGGGTCGCGGTGGGGCGGCGCTGATCTCCGCAATTTGAAGCCTTCAGTTCGTATTGATGGTTAAAATTATTATTTTACAGCACAGTAGTTATTTGTAAAAAAAAAACAAAAACAAATAAATGAATAAAAAAAGCGTTTATACAGTGCTTTTATTTGTTAAACAAATGCCTGGGCCTTTAAAAAGGTTTTCAATTTATTATGGAGTATTTCATTGTATAATAATTGTAAAAAAATAAATAAAGGTTACTACTTCACGTATTTCGCCTATCATGGGTTTGTTTTTGGAACGTAACCCCCGCGAAAAACGAGGGTTCACTGTAAATTGAACAACTTTTTTCTTTCAGTGCAGGCTGGTTAGATCCTGTTTGAAATATTTTTTTTTTCGGCTTATAAAACATTCTGTATCTGAACCTCGATATTTGCTGGGCTTCCTCATAAAGCAGCCGGTTCCATAAAGCGGCTTTAACGTGTTTACGGCGAATGTCCACATGCGTAGTATGACGCCACGGCGTCACATGACTTATTACGTAAGATCTGACGATCTCACGTAATAATGTTTTGATGCCTATGACGTGTGAACGGACGTCATACTCAGGGTCTGTAGTTGCTCGTTCTTTTTGTCTAACCGTCACTCCGCACTTGTTTGTCACAGAGCCAGGATCACTTCAAGTTTTTAACGGAAATATTATCAAAGTAGATAGTCGAGAGCTACTATGGCAAATAAAACAATATCTAAATCTGAAGAGTCGCAGCCTGCCACCTTCAACACCCTGAGGCAGACGATCAAGAGATTTTTCACAACATTCTCTTGCAGGCATTCGTCGAAGGTTGCTCCTATGACAACACCAGAAAAATGGGAGAGCTCTTCTATCGAGAAGAACTTTCCTGCTCTGAGGCCTTCAATTCCTCCAGAAGATGTATCGGACACCATACATCTTGAGAACATTGTACTGGAGAGCAGGTTGACAGAAGATGTTCAGGTACAGGAATCAGAACCAGAGTCGACCTTCATTCCTGCAGAGATTCTGTCAACGGAGGATCTGCAGGAAGAGGATTCAGAAGTGGAGCGAAGGTGTGATGAAATCACTCCGGTGGAGCCCTTCGTTCCCCCAGATGACGTATCTGGTACTGAAGATTCTGTACCTGAGATTCTGTCAACAAATGACTTACAGGCAGTGTTCAAACGGAAGACAAAGTTTGGGGTGGGCTTTGCTCTTCCAGGACAGGCAACACATTTGGAGATGGAGGAATTGGAGCTGGAGGAGGGACTTTACATCGTCACACATCCAGGGGCACAGGAGTTTAAAGTGCTTCCAAAGATCAATGGATCCTCATCTCCCTTAACTTCGATAGAGAATTCTCCCGATTCATCTGAGGGAGAAACTCTATCGGAGAGGGAGATGTCGTCTTCCTCAGTGAAATCAGAGGTTTCATACACTCAAGATCAAAGGGATTCATTGTCTTTGTTGATATGCAGCATGATTGCCCAGGCCATGAAAATATCAGGTTTTTACTTGTGTCTTGCGGACTTCCACAACATTCACGACAGGCTCTTGGAGAAAGTTTGGGCTGAATTTCGGGGGCACAACATTGAGGGTGACCCAGAAATGATTTTATTTCATAGCCGCAGGATTTTTGAAGTAATTTGTAAAACTTTCGGGGGATCCAGTCTGGTTGTAGGAAGTCTGCTTCTCTTAGAAAACGCAGTACTGGACGAAATATTTGTAACATCAGTCTTGAAATATTTTAGAAGACCGTCCTGTATTGCGCGTTTTTTCAAAGGCCTGGGTGCAGCCATCTGCAAAGCCTTTAAACAAACATAGACAGACAACATGTGTCTGTGTATGTCCACCCCACCTGTGCAGGGTCCAGTTGGCCAAGAGGAGACCGCCCTGGATGGAACTGAGCCGTCTGAAGCCTCCGTGGTTGAGTGTCTTATTGGTTTTCTCTCCGGGTGCTCCGGGTTTTTCCCAAAAACAGAAATATGTCCAGTATAGTGAACCCTCGCTATATCGCGGTTCACCTTTCACGGTCCCGCTGCTTCACGGATTTGCATCGTGCATTGTGTTCTGCATTCTGATTGGCCAAACAGTCTCTCTGCTTCTTCTCTAGTTTAAAGTGATTCCAAACTAGAGAAGCAGTAGTTTGAGAGCAAACTACTGCTTCCAAACTACGAAGGCTTTAGAAGAAAAAAACGCTACAGAGCGGAGTCAGGATGCAGCGGCTCAGTCAGAAGAGCAGTGAAATACACCTGAGTCACAATTTGTCCTAATGTACTTTTTTTCCATAATAATTTTTCATTTTATATAGAAACGTAAAACAGAGAAGAAATCTGTTGGGATCCAATTTTCAAATCTGTTTGTAGCTTTCGCGTAAGCAGAGGGTACAAATAACATCAAGCAAAGTCGCACACGCTTCATGTTTAGGGAACCGCCTGCAGGAATAAAAAGTTGTTTTGACTTGATCTAAAAGTCAGCAGATGCCACTTCGAAGCGCCATTGAAGGAAAAGAAACAACAACTGTGGAAGGAGGTCTGCATTCAAATTGAGAGTGTTCAGCGTCGTGGAGAAGATTTCAGACCTGACAAGATCGATGCCCCTCTCACGTTTGTCCTTCAGAAGCGAGGACTCAGAAACTAAATTAGCAAAACGAAATGGAAGCCAGGGGACACATCCAGCTCTATAGCATACTAATTAACACCTTATATCTTGTTTGTTTAATGGTGGTGCTAAAACCAAAGTCTTGAAGGAGAAAGTCCCAGTTTATTGGGTCTTATAATGTCTCGGAGACTATTTGACCGAGAGCTGTAACTTTTTGGAGTTTCCCCTGGTTGCCCAGCAACTGCTATGAGACCAAAAAAAAAAAAAAAAAAAAGAGTCAAAGAAAATTTTAACCTCTCAAAAAGGCTCAACTGTTTTATTTATGATGTGGTTCTTGTACAGATTAAACAAACAGGCTTCAGAAGGAGGCGCCTGTAGGTGGATTTTTTTTTTTTTTTTTTTTTCACTTTACAGAGCCTGATTAGTTCTTCCTTCCTTTTCTGCTCTTTGTGTTAAAGTTGAAGGCTTCTGGCTGCAGACATGAAAGTTAAATTGGTCTTTTTTATGTAACTTTCAAAGCTATGGATCCAAATTGTGCTTTCCACTTTGATGCTCCTCCGCCTCTTTTCTTACCGGGCGTGAGGATGACGACGGACAGGATGACCAGGGACATGACGGCCAGGATCACCACCATGGCGATCCCGATGCCCTTCCAGTTCCTCGGCGGACCGTCTGAACTCCCCAGGTCCTGAAGCGGGAGAGAAAACAAATGCGGTGATGAATGTGAGCCGAGCTAAAAGAGAGGACATTAGTGCCGCTTCATTTCCACCGTCAGACAAATCGGTTTGCTGAGCCACGGGGGACCGAGACCAATCTGCGGCATTACTTAGACTCCAACAAATTGCACAAGTTTTCAGCTGGAGAACTGCGTGAAACTGTTGCTTTTAGGAGAGCAGTTTTTAATTGGGGAAGAAATTAAAGCTGACACATAGTTCTTCTTTTACTTTGCTTCATTTCACGTGAAATTATAGACCTTTTACTTTGGAGGAAGGTTAATGGTGAAATACGCTCCCCGAAACTGAAACACTCTTTAAACTATATGTACCCGTCTCCCAATTGATTTTACTGAAAGAATTAAAAACAAAAATTTGTAGCACTGTTTATATTATAATTGCACATTTTATGCAGTAGATTTTTTTTAGACACATAAAAAGTTATTCTAAATTCAGTGCCACAGACATATTTCAACAGATTTTTCTTTTATATAGGATATATAGAGGCATTCGATGAAAGAGGCTTGTCAAAGCAAATACTGAAGCAAATATTTTGATTTGTAGCTTTAATTAGCCGCAATGCATCTTTTTTACAATCAGAGGGAATAACAAACTTATATTTAATTGTTGCCATAAAGAGTCACACAGAGCAATAAACATTATGAGGAAATAATTCATAATTTTCCAAATGTTTTATTAGTAAAATCTAAAAAGTTTGGAGTGCATTTCTGTTTAATCACGTTTCACTGCAACATCCGCAAGGCCAGGCTGCTGGAAAACGAATCGGCCTCAGTTTTGTGTCTTTTTTGAATTTTTAACAGGGTTTTTTCCAGGGTTTTCCTGTATTTAGCTTCATCCATCTTCCCATTAGCACCGAGCTGCTTTCCTGTTCCTGATAAAGAAAAACATCCCCAAACAAAGATGCTGCAAATTCCCCGTATTCAGGGTGTAAATTACTGCGATTTGCTGTGATTAGTTGTGTTTTGTCAAACAATTAAACATTTTAGTAATCAGAGTAAAGGAGGCTGCAAATACTTGTGTCACCGTCTTTATATTTGCTAAAAATTGAATAAAGGTGAAACGATTAATCATATTAATTATGATTAATCGATTATTTGAATGATTATTAACTAATTTAGCATTTGATTAATCATTAACGTCAGTGAACAAACTCAAAAAAGGTCATTTGCTGAAAGAACAACACACTCAAACTGGTAATTAAGCCAAAACTGTATAACAAATATGAACATTTTTGCAAACAAGATAAAAAAAAATTCATTTTTCTGTAAATATTTTCTACCCAGAATTCCTTAAGTGGCATTTTTAGCTACAAATTCGCAAAAAAATCTATTTGCCCTCCACTTATGCACATATTGATGTTAGAAGTATCTTTATTTTAGCTGTAGATGCATCCTTTGCTACAAATGATCAAGCGTTCACTAAAGCAGTGCAGTGTTGTTGTATTTTAGGCAATAAAATGTTTATTTTCTGATTTATTTGCATCTTTTAACTCATTTCTAATATTAAACAAAAATTTAATTAAGTGGTTAAATGAAAAATCTGCTGAATGCGCCAATTTTTCAACCGATTAATCATTTAATCTTCAGAATAATCGAGTACGGTCTTAAAAACTAACCCTGCCATTTTTGTTTCACTTCCAAAATATGAACAACTTTGTGTTGTTGTCACATAAAATCCCAATAAAATATTTTGATCTTTGTGACCATGACATGAAAAAAGTGGGGGAAAAAAAAACAAAACACAGTAGGTCTTTTTTACAAAACTGGCTAATGTGGAATCAAAAGCTGTGACTTTGTCACTTGTGAAAAATCAAGGTTTTAAAATTTATTTTGAACCTCATGAACCATTCAGTCTCCAGGGTAAGAGCTGGCATGCTTGCGCTTGTGCTCAGCTCTCTGCTAAACCTCTCCGCAGAGCCACATTTCCATTTTGTTGTTTCTCTCCCCTGAATCAAAAACACATCAAACAGCTTAAATTATGATCTTTTCCAGGCAACGCTGCACACATGCCGAGCTCCATTTTCCCCTGTATCCAAAAACAACGGCAAATTATTTAATTTTTTTGGAGAAAAAAATAGTTTGTAGCGCTGATTTGCTCAGTTAAGCTCTAGATTTCTGTTAAGTCTGCTCTGTACAGCAGCCAGCTCATCCTGTTGTCTGTCAGTGTGCTATTTAGCCTCCCATTCACACCTGCTCTCAATTTGTGATTACAACAGTTTATTGTCAAGCTCAGTTTTCGACATTCAGTGTTCTTGTTTTTGGGGTTACTTTGCTCGGTGCCAGATCATCTTAACTGTCTGCTCCATTTCTGCTCTACTGGGTCCTTAACAAACAACCCAGTAGAGGAGTTAACCCAGTTAACTTTTGTTAACTGGGTTGTTAACAAAAGTTACTGCAGGAGCCAAATAGAGTTTGTGCGTCGTTTTAATCTACAAACCCATACACTGCAAAAATCAAATAATACCAAGTATTTTTCTCTAGTTTCTACCACAAATATTGTTTGTAAGAAGCAATAAGTTTTTCTCGTTTTTTTAGTGCTAGAGCACAGATGTCAAACTCCAGGCCCGGGGGACAAATCTGCCATTTTTTAAATCTGCTGTGTTGCACCAAACTTAATAAACCAGTCTTGTTTAATGCACTAACTTTTCTTTCCTCACCACACCTCTCAGCGCAACATCCACAATTCTTAATGTTGACCACAAAGTGCTAATTCTACTGGCAAATTATTTTTTGAATAAGTGACATTATCAATGGAAATGGTACTTTTTAATCAACATGAAGCAATTACTGTCTTAAAACAAGCTTGTACATCTTGCTGAAAAGTTAGTTTTGTCTTACTTCAACTGTACTAAGATATGTGCACTAGAAACTAAACCAAAATACGGGGTAAAATTTAGTGTTTTCAAAGTAGGAAGAGTGATCTTCTACTCTATTCTTACTGAAGGTACAACTTTGTCCCAAATTTGAATAATGTATTTGGCATGAATTGGTTTTACATCATCCATCCATCATCTGCACCTGCTTGTCCTTGCAGGGTTGCTGCTGCTTATCTGCAGTGGGCAACACAGAAACACACACAAGATTAACAACCACGAATAATGCACACACTCAGACTAAAGACTTTAGAGAGGCCAACAAGCTGCAACATTCGTGGGACTGAGTGAAGAAGCCACGAATAAATTTTAATTTAACCCTGCAAGTCCTAAACGTAGCGGTGACGATCCAGCCAAATTTGCGGTACCGTAATTCCGCCACACTTTGAGCTATCTGAAAAATTCCAGCAGTTTCTGAACGGGGAGACTTTGCGCTTTCCAGCCAATATCGGGTTATTACGGTAATTTCACTCCCGCCATAACAGGGAGTGAAATTAATCTGAGAGACTCGGTAAATTGTGAAAAATAACTGCTATATACTGAAAGTTCCAGTGATTATGGATAAATGGGCAAATATATTTACTTATAGAACATTTAACGAACTGCGCACAATTAAAATGAGCAAAAATATCCAGGCAGAAATTTTAAATTTAGGACATTTGAACAGCAGGTAGATATTTTACAGGCAACATCAAGCCACGTTATGGCGGTGTGACGGAGGAGCCGTCACGAGTCGGGACTTAATTAGAGTCCGTGTCAGCACGCCCGCACACACACACCCACACAATCGTTAACTTGCCTTTTTGTTGCAGCTCGGAGTGGCGCGGTTCGTCGTGGGTGCACACGCGGCGCTTCCTGCCTCGGTTAATACATCCATCGTAACCTGTTTTCAGCTTCAAACATTTTCCCGGTTTTTGTTTTTAAGTAGGGTTGTTTCCGGATTGTGGCGCCGGAAGGAGTCACGTGATGACGTAATGATGTCATCGGAACGTCCAGAGTGTTTCCTATTAAATTGAGCATTGTATGTTTGATTATAAGTTTATTCATTATTATTATTTTGTATATTAAGAGTTTATTTGAGTTAGAAGTAATAGCTTAGTTAAATTTTTATTTTGCTGGGTTGGTCTTTTCGTGGGCGGAGCCTGTGGCTTTAAAAGCAGGGCTCTGCTCCACAGGGAGGCAGTCTGTGGCTAGACTCCAGAGAAGTCAC
>CAEGAE010081333.1:0-20139 GCA_903067095.1 Girardinus metallicus | reverse complement strand
GGGGCCAGCGGGGCGTCGCGTTGCCCTGTGGGGGCCAGCGGGGCGTCACGTTGCCCTGTGGGGGCCAGCGGGGCGTCGCGTTGCCCTGTGGGGGCCAGCGGGGCGTCACGTTGCCCTGTGGGGGCCAGCGGGGCGTCAAGTTGCCCTGTGGGGGCCAGCGGGGCGTCACGTTGCCCTGTGGGGGCCAGCGGGGCGTCAGCAGGACAGGTCCAGACGCCAACTGGAGCTGCTAACTCACCTGGACAGCAGACGGTTCATCAGCAGGTCTCTCTCTGTCCGCACTGACAGGAAATGGATCACTGAGGGCCAGACGGTTACCCAGTTACTACAACACACACACACACACACACACACACAGTGTTGCCTCCGAGTCATACGATGCAGACATGCAGCAAAAACACACACCAGGTGGTACTGGCTGTCAAACAGGCAGCTCTCTCTCCTTCCTTTATTCCATTTACCCAGAGTGCATTTCAGCACAGAGCTGTCAGATGGCTCTTTATTTCCAACTGTCCCTCAAACCCCCCCGGCGTGACGGAACCATTTACACTCACACACACTCCCACCGTCACTACGAGCATCCAGAGGCGCTGCTGCAGGAGCACCAAACAGATTATTCATGTTAAAATGGAAACTTGAACACTGTTAGTTTGGACGACGGTCTGTCCAGGAGGGATGACCTCTGACCTACAGAACATTTCAGAGACTAAAGTCTCAGAGCAGAAACTCATCCAGGCATTTAGAGGTCAGACTGACCGACCCACGGTCCAGAACGGAGTTCTGACCGGAACCAGGAGGATGGAGACACCACCTTGTTCTACAGCGCCCGGATCTACAGCGCCCGGATCTACAGCGCCCGGATCTACAGCGCCCGGATCTACAGCGCCCAGATCTACAGCGCCCGGCTCTACAGTCCTTCCACAAGAACAGATTAGAAACTAAAAATATGTTTGTTGTTGAGCTCATATGTCTATTTATTCAGTAATTAAGCAGAAAATATTACTTATTGTGTTGATAGTTTGATTAAAATTAAATTCTCTCTTCAAAATGTTAAGTGAGTCCAAATTCTGATCTTTGCTTCTGAAATGATATTTTGTCTAATTCTTTCATGAGTCTTTGGATCTACCAAACCAATCAGGCTGAGCCAACAGCTTCTCGCTGCATTTGGGTTACGACTAAAGGGAAACTAAAAGTAAAATATGAGAGATTCCTCCTCTTCATCTTCAGAAAATGAAAGAATTGGTGATAATTTGCCCTTTCAGTGTTGCTGAGAGCCGGGAGTCTCTGGAGTGAAGGAGGAGTTCTTGGAGGAGAAATCAACTCTCTGACATTCAGACAAAAGGTTTGAAACATCAACGCGCTAACGCTCTGACTGAGCTGTAATCAGCCGCCGCAGCATCGAGGCCAGGCTGAGCGGAGAAATTCCCCGCCGCCGCCTTCCTGCCAAAACACAAACCCAACGCCACGACTTCTTCGACCAGCTTTTCATTCAAAAGGCCAAGTCTCCCATCAGCTGCCAGCGCTGGATCCGGCACTCAGCTGCTGCAGCTGGGCAGCTTTAGCATTAGCACTAGCATTAGCATCTGTCTGTCTGGGAGCCATGATGGGCCCAAATGGACCAACATCATTCAGAGAACTTATTTCTCCTCAACTTTTTAAATGTTTTAGAATTTGAGTAAAATCACAAAAATGTTCTCAGGAAAAAGTGAGGACACCCCACTGGGTTCTACTGGAACCAGAACTCCATCATCTGCTCCACCTCCAGCTGCTGTGGTTCTCAGTCAAACCAAGCTGTTCCCCTCCTGGCCTGTGGGGGCGCTGCACCAAGAACCACTGAAGGAAACGACACAAAAACCTCTGAAGACCCTGAGAGCAACTTCCTTCTTCACCAGATGGAAACAAGATGGAGGCGTCAGGTTTTAGTCTTTGGCTAAAGACCAGGAGCCATTTCTGCTGCTAGCGCTAGGCTAGCATGTTAGCTTTGGTTGTATTTACCCAGAATGCCCTGCACTGTAGTCCACTTCCTGCTTTGGGGCAGTTTCCGGTCCGCTTGGCGTTCACATTCAAACCAACCAGAGTTCAGTTCAATCGAACCCACCAGCTGCCTGATGGACGTACATGATGGACGCCTGGTGGACGCTATGATGGACGCCTGGTGGACGCTATGATGGACGCCTGGTGGACGCTATGATGGACGCCTGGTGGACGCTCATGATGGACGCCTGGTGGACGCTATGATGGACGCCTGGTGGACGCTCGTGATGGACGCCTGGTGGACGCTATGATGGACGCCTGGTGGACGCTATGATGGACGCCTGGTGGACGCTATGATGGACGCTGGGAGTGATTAGCGTCCACGGTCAGCTCTCCCTGGCTGGAGTGGACACAGAGCGTGGCCTCCTTCTAACGGCCTGGAGGAAAGCCAAGCGTTGCCACGGTGACAGAGCTGCAAAGGAAATCTCTTTGTATAGTTGCCAAGGCAACGGCTGTGGAAAGGTGGAGAATAGATGGAGGGGAAGAGCTCTAAAGAGGGAGATAAAGAGAAAGTTGAGGGTAGAAATGATGAGGAGGGGGGAGGAAGAGGAGGCTAATGCCCTCCTCTTCCTCCCCCCTCACCGTTGCCGTGGTGTTGATGATTCTGGGCTGTTTGCTGCAACTTCATCCCAAACAAAGTTACTCAGCAGCTTCTTTCATCAGCAGCTCAGAGGCGACTCAGTAAGTCAGCGGCTGCTTCAGCTGCATTCTGGGTAAACCTGCTGCAGAAATCCACCTTTTCTTTTCTACTTCCTCTTCCTGCCTCCCTCTGTCTTCGCTCCAGCGTCTGCTCTCTCTCTGTTGTTTTCCTCTGGAGCAGATTTTTCCTCTCTTTATTGCGCCTCAGAAACGTTATTGGAGTCATTTTGTAAACTCATGAGCTGCTGAGCCCCAGGGCTCCGTAAGTCCCACTGTGTTGGAAGTGATTGCATAAATCTAGCGGGAAAGAACGACGCTGCACAAGTTTTCCTTCCTGATTTGCTGTTGGTGTGTGAGGCAAAAGCCAGCAGCTTCATCTTCATATGAAATATAATGAATAATCTTACCCTCCTGGGATGGAGGAGCAGTGCAGCAGATAATTGAATATTTCAGCAAAATCTGTGGATACAACAACCTGACTTGACACAGACGTGCTTTAAAAAATAAAAAACACCTCAGACACTGACAAATCCAATGTGATCCTCAAGGAAAATTTATTTTTGCACTAAATCTGTCAATATTTATCACAGATTAATATTTTGGTGTCAAGTCATAAATAACTGGATTATGAAGATATCAATTGTTTTTTTTTTTAATGGCTAGCAGTCGTCATGACAATCCTATAGCCCTAAATATTTTTGAACCATAGAAATCAGATTTTCTTGTATTTACTTTTTCTGGTGGACATTTTTCAAAATGGCCGCCGTGGTCGTAATACAGGAAATATGTTCATTAAATCAACAGTAGTTACTGCCAGTGGTGGGCGCAGCTAACCAACAGGCAGGTTCAACGACAACTCACATGAAAAACATAAAGCAAGCTAACCTGCTAAAATCATTAATGATTAGCAGAAGCTAATGCTAATCTGCTAAACATAAAGAGAATTAGCAGAAGCTAATGCTCTGGATTTTCTGGTGCGTCTGACATTACAACCCTCACCTACCGGCGTGAGATCTAGATCATAATCCAAAGTACAAGATTCTGGATACAAGCAGCTAAAATGATGCGGCGGCCATCTTTACTGCGTAAACAGAGCGCGGGGGCGGCCATCTTTACTGCGTAAACAGAGCGCTGGGGCGGCCATCTTTACTGCGTAAACAGAGCGCTGGGGCGGCCATCTTTACTGCGTAAACAGAGCGCTGGGGCGGCCATCTTTACTGCGTAAACAGAGCGCTGGGGCGGCCATCTTTACTGCGTAAACAGAGCGCTGGGGCGGCCATCTTTACTGCGTAAACAGAGCGCTGGGGCGGCCATCTTTACTGCGTAAACAGAGCGCTGCCAGGTGACGGCTACGTTCTTCTTCTGCGCGTCGCTTTGGGGTCGGAAACTGTTCACACGTACGTAAGTCTGGACGGACTATCGAATGGAAAAGAGAAAAGCAAATGTACATTTTGTCTTCAGGATTACTCACAAATTAAAAGGATTGCAGGAAGTTAAGATTCCCAAAAGTTTGTTGAAATCTCCTTGTTGCAGATATTGAATTATCCGTCCACAGTGAGAGCATTTATTATTTTTTTGGAACAAAATGAACCTAAAGTGACAAAAGCAGCGCAGCAGGAAATTTCTGAGAAGAGAAGCGCTGGTCTTAATTGATATTCCAGAGGAGAAGTCAGAATATTGAAATGTCACAAAGCTGAGTTATCTCACCTGGGAGTCAGGCAGATTATGGGCCAGATCCACAGGAAGAGCTGGGAGGCGTCACACCGCCCGGAGTCACAAACAACACGACTAAACTCATCCTACAGAGTCACCACACACTCTCAGGCACACACTCTCAGAGCACACACACACTCAGAGCACACACACACACACACGCACACACTCAGAGCACACACACACTCAGAGCACACACACACTCAGAGCACACACACACTCAGAGCACACACACACTCAGAGCACACACACACACACACACTCAGAGCACACACACACTCAGGCAGGCTGTCCATCCACTCCCACAGACATGGCGTTTCTTTCACACACTGCTGTTAAAAGACCCTTTGCTCCTCTGGCCTCAGGTTTTGTTTTGCAGGGGGGTTTGAATGAAAACTGAAGGATTCGGTTTGTTTCTGTGTAACCAGAATATCACTCTGGATTAACTCCAGATTAAACAAACGCATCATATTAGCCTAAAAAAAACCCAGACTGACAACTGCCTTTGTTTCTTTGCTACTGGACCAAAACCTTAAAGAATGTTGTTTGGTTTTAAATACCAGGTAAAATGTTAACATTTGTGATGTCAGACCTCTATTTACTAAGCAATTACTGAAATCATTTCAATTATTTTACTTTTTTAACACTCAACAGTTTGACTAAGAGGAAACAGAAATCATTTCCATTCAGACACAATCAACATTTTTTTTTTTTACTGTGCAAACAAGAGAAACGTTTCTGGTGTAAATATTCTGATGTTATTCTGTTTGAGCCACAGTCTGCAGAACAGCTGAAACACGGACGTCCTTTAAAACCTGAAACCTGACCCGTTGCCTAGCAACCTAGGCAGGGCTCCAGTAAGTGTGGTCAACTGGTTTTCACGCTGTATAATGGCTGCTGAAAAGGCAAGAGATTTGTCTTTTCCAGAACCACTTGCTGCATTCTGGTTGGCTGTGCAGGACGCTCTACTGATGCTGTTCTAAGGTGTACGGCTGCATAATTGCACATGTGTTTGCAGCCATTTTCACATGCGTATGTAAATGCTGAGATGGGGGCGTGGCCAGCAGCAGCTTATTTGGATTTAAAGTGACAGACGCCCTAAAACAGCTCAATCTGAAAGGAGCTAGAACTGAGCACAGTGAAATCTCATTTTCTAAAACTGATTCTGGGAAAAAAGAAGTTATGCTTTGTATCCTGACTTGTTCAAGAAAGCAAAGTGGGTCACCATTAAATATGACATATTACCTCTTTCTCAGCCATCTGATTCTTCTCTTCTTCTACAAAGTTAAACTCATCCTTCTCAGCTTCTGCAGTTTCTCTGCACATTTTCTGACTCAGTTCTTACTCATCCAGTCACTCAGTCAGTCTGCCATCCCCTCCGCTCATCACTCCACTAAGTCCCAGGCTAAACGCACAGCCAGTTCGTCTACCATCAAATCTGCTTCGCTCAGACGGAAGCCATGAAGTTGCATTAATCTGTAAAAGTACGTCACAAAGTATCCAGATCTCCTGAATTTATTCTTATTTTGTTACAACTAGAACATTTAAAGGCATCTTGTCAGGATTTATACTTGCTCTACTTGTAAAGTTACACAATCAAAATTTAACAGCAATAATTTGGATTATTGAGTCATAAGTCACAATTTCACCATGTTATTCATTCATGTATTAATGTCAGTTTCAAATTAAATACTTAATTAGTAAGTTAAATGTAGATATTTAGTAAGCAAGCCAACCGTTTCGGACGGAAGCTACACATGTCGCTAAATATTTAGCTTCCTACATATTCCTGTGATATTTTATATAAATATTTAGCTAAGAGGAGCTGCATGTCTGCATGTTCTCCCTGTGGATGGTGGTTCTCTCCGGTTCTCCGGCTTCCAAAAACATGACTGTCAGGTTAATTGGTCTCTCTAAACTCTCCTTTGGTGTGTGTGTGTGTGTGTCCTGTCTGTCTCTGTGTTGACAGACTGACCACCTGTCCAGGTGACCCCGCCCCTCACCCGGAGGCTGGAGAGGCAGCAGCAGCTCCTGACCCCTGAGGGTCAAAGGGGTTAGGAAATGGATGGATGGATTTAGCTAAGAATATTTAACTTTCCAAATATTCGTCTTTGGAAGGAAGCTTTTTTTTTTTTTTTTTTTTTTTTGCTTCCTTCCAGAGTATTTAGCTTCCTGTTAAGCTAAGAAGCTAAACATTTAGCTAACTAAATCCCAGTTAAACAAAATATTCACTTGTCAAATTAAATATTTAGCTAGCTAAGCTTTAAGTGTTCGGTGATGTTCAAGTTCATTTGCCGATAAGCAAATTGATTAAATAAAATCTGGACCTTGCAAACCAGAAAAGAATAGAAATAGAAATGTATGCCACAATCCCCAATATTTTATTCATGCAAATGTGAAATGTGTATTTTATGTCACTTTGATTTGGTGGATCACATAAAATTCTTCCAAAAAATGTATGTTTCAGTTTTTAATATTATAAAACAGAAAACGTGTAAAAAGAATAAATTTGAGGGATGTGAATACTTTATGAACTCCTTTGTTCTTCATTCAAAGCAAACATTTTACCTCAGATATCATGGAACTAGCATCCCATAGCATTCAGTCAGGACATGCAGAGCATCGCTACTTTCTAACTAATTTGTTCTTATTGAATTAATAAATGGAGTCGGCCCAGGAATCTGCAAGCTATGATTTGTTTTTATAACCATGGGTCGTTCAATCACAGCAAGTTTAATCAGCTGAGAGGAGAAAAAACTGATTAGTGGCACAGAAAATAAGAAACAAGATTAATGAGAGTGTGAAGCACAAACAGTAAAGTTGCCCAGAACAATATCCTGACAGACGCTTTAAGGCAAAGCAGCAAAATGACAAGATGATTGTACGTTGGTGACTTTACAACACTTTTCATCTTTGACAGTATCGCAGCGAGACAATGCTGGTAAAAACACGTCTTTCTGCTGAAAATGGCTTCAAAGGGGGAGTAAAAGTATAGTTTTCACTCAGTTCACAAAAAATTATAGCCTGCAAAAAAGTCCAGGAACAAGTTTAGCACATCGCCGCCTGAATCCGCCGAGACTGAGAGCAGCTTGGATGCAGCAGCTTTTCCTTCTGGCTGTTGACGTTTCTCCCCTGATTCATGAAGCTAATTAAGCACTGAGAGAAAGTTCAGGGAATTTAACCTGCAGGTCTCAACAGGTTGGAACTACAGGAAGAAATAGACTGAGGTCATTATGGGATGCTAGTGGTAAAGTTGCACAGTCAGAAATGATGAGCAATAAGGGGGACTATGGGCAGGGTCAGTAGCAAGTTAAATATGTAGTCAGATCAGGACTAAACATCTAGCTTTTGTTAAATTAATATTTAGTCTGAAGTCAAATAGTCTGAACTAACGTTTTGGCCAATATGCAAATTTACTTTCCGATACCTGGAAATGGACTACCAAAATAAAAGCTGGGTCTTCAGAACCTCTTTATTGCATCACGTTTCCTCCTCGTTGTCTTCTTGAAAAAAGTTTCAGCTAGTTTGACACCATGAACCACAGAATCACCCCATCAAGTCTAAATCACGCTGATCGGTTGTTCTGTGTCATTTTAGACCATCACTCTGGGCTCCATCATGTGGGGCCCCACAGGGCTCAGTTTTAGGGCCCCAGTGTTTTTCATTGTGTTTATTGCTTCTAGACTCCCTGTACTAAGGAGATGTGGATCTATCTGCCCCTAAGGCTGCATCCCCACCAGTTCTGTTCAGTCCGCTTAACCCGACTCCAATCCGCTTAACCCGACTCCAATCCGCTTAACCCGACTCCAATCCGTTTTAACCCGACTCCAATCCGTTTTTCCATAAAATCTTGTCCATTGGTGAGGTGTGAGCGCTAACTGACCTCTGACCTCTGGTCCTCCAAACCTCGGTCTGGGTTCAGTTGAAGTGAACTCTGGTTGGTTTGAATGTGAACGCCAAGCGGACGGGAGACCGCTCCAAAAGCAGTAAGTGGACTACAGTGCAGGGCATTCTGGGTAAATACAACCAAAGCTAACATGCTAGCCTAGCGCTAGCAGCAGAAATGGCTCCTGGTCTTTAGCCAAAGACTAAAGAGAAATCCTCCAACACTAAACTCTGACGCTTCCATCTTGTTTCCATCTGGTGAAGAAGGAAGTTGCTCTCAGTGTCTTCAGAGGTTTTTGTGTCGTTTCCTTCAGTGGTTCTTGGTGCAGCGCCCCCACAGGCCAGGAGGGGAACAGGCTGGTTTGACTCGGAGAACCACAGCAGCTGGAGGTGGAGCAGATGATGGAGTTCTGGTTCAAACAGAACCGGGTCGACCGGACCATCAGGCGGAAAGGTCAGTTTGAGTTCTGGCTGTGTAAGTTTACTTTTACCACGTTGTGTGTTTTCTCTGTGTCACTGTAAACTGCTCACATCAAACCAGAAATGAAGGAATTTGTCTTTATAATGCAGGAAATGATCTTGGATGTGAAATCTCAGCCACTGATCCCCGTTGCGTTTTGTTCCAGTAGATAATTTCAGCCATTCCTCTCCTGTAGATCATCACCTTCTCCTGCTCCACTGGCCACCCCCCCACTGTGCGCATGTCTTCCTCAGGTTGTTCAGTCATCGTCAGATCGTCTGGTTGACATCCTCACCAGTTGGCTCCTGGTTGAGTTTCCTCAGTGTCACCTGCAGCAGGTACATTTAAAAAAAGGTAAATGTTAGTTACATTTGCCTTTTTCCTGCCTGGCTCCTGTGTGTGTTTGCGTCCAAAACACAGAAAATAAGACATGTCTGTGTTTGTAGCTCAGAGAACAGACTATCTACTGATTAGTCAAGATGGTATATTGGATATATTTGTAGACCTTAGTTGTGTTTATGTCTAAAGGAAAATAGAATTAAGAGCAGAATGATTGTACATCCATAATCTGACCAAACCTCAGATCTGGACCCGGTTGGTTTCTGTTTGTTTGCCAGAAACTTTTAATCTGAATTAAAAGTTTCTGAATTTGTCTCAAACTAAACTGAAATCTTTAGTTCCTAAGATGAACGTAAAGCAGCAGTCAGGTTGACCTCTGTGGTTCTTCCCTCCGGTCCTTTCTGTCCGCCGTTCGCCCCGCTCCTCCTGTCGGATCACCTGTCTTATCTAACTACTTGCGTTTTGCCCCAGAACTCAAGCTGACAGGCCGGTTCTTTCAGTTTGCCGCTGCGGCTGCAGCTAGGAGTCGGACTCCCGGATGAGCCAGACCGTCTGGACGTCACGTCTTTGAAGGGTCCCGCTGAAATAGCTGGTCGCCGTCCAAAGCGTCCCCCCGGTTCGCAAGCAAAGCGTCCGCACACGGAGCCGGGCGCCAGGGGAAATCTATCTGGGAGGCAGGTGAGACAGGGAGCCATTGTCTCCCGCCGTTACAGGTGGGACTCCTCAGGGCGCGGAGCACAGAGCCGGGCTCACACGGACCAGGGAGCCTCTCCAAGAACATTAACAGGGTTTGGCATGGCGCTGGCACGGCCCGGACTCGGAGCCAAGTCTGGGAGAAATGTAACCGTGATGAAGACGGAAAAGCTCCGGGCTGTCAGGATAGCCCCGAACGTCAAATTAAGTAATGATGAAACCACTTTCACACTGATTTAATTAAAACTTTTCTATTCCGGACACGAGAAATGAATCAACCTCATAAATCTGATTTCATGTTTCTGATTTAGGTTTAAATAGAAAAATCCCTTTGAGAGAACAGAACGTCTCTGGTAACGCTGTCAGATGTTTTTACCAGGAATGTTTTGGAAAAAATTACTCAAATCGTCCCTTTAAAGCAAAATGGAGGGAAACGTGACGGTTCGAGACGGACCTGTCAGACGTTTCCATCCATGATCTGCATCAGATGCTGCACCACACAAACCTACAAGTTACTTTCTGGAACCTAAAAGCTGCTTTCTTGAACTTAATAATTACTTTCTGGAACCTTCTCAGAAGTTACAGGTTCATGTCACTGAACTTACAAAGTCCTTTCTGGAACTTGGTTCCTTGTCAAAACAGGTTACTTTCCCATAACTTACAACATTCAGCATCAGAAGTTTTCCAAACGTATATTTTATTTCCTGTAAACTCAGACCGCTTACCTGAGCGACAGGTTACCTGTAGGTAGCTCCTGCTTTCTGGGGTTAATCTGCACTTACTGCTAAAGTACGGACTGTGTGATGAATTTTTAGCAATATCCATGTAACAAATTAATTCACAGCAATAAATAGATGAAAATGATGTTAAACATGAAATGACTATTATTAAAATTCCTTTAAAACCGAAACAAAACATGAGTTTAACTGAGTTAAAGTAGCTTCAGTTTTTTGGGGGAGAAAAACACAGAAAATGATGGTGACGGTGGAGGCCTCGTGATGTCAGGCTGCAGGTTCGCGTGATAAAATGTTGACTGTTGGTGAATTCAAGCCCAGACTCAGAGGAGCAGCAGAGTTTGGTCAGGATGAGGGATGAAGGTCAAAAGGTCAGCATTTACTCTGAATACAGATGTTTTAAAACAGCAATTAGCAAGAGGTTCCTGCAGCTTCCAGCTCAGAGCCGAGGTAACAGCCTGACCTCTAATCATCCTCAATTTCTTCCAGGCCCCGGCTCTGTGTGATGGTCGTCTCTGCAGAACGCCTGTTTATTTTTCATGGCACTTCCTGTTGGACTGAATGAGCATCACGAGGAGAGCGTCTGTGGGGAATACGCCCAGAGTGATGGGCTCACCCGCTGCACGCGCTCCGCCGCTCTCCCACACGAGAAAGCAATCTTTTACTCAAAACTAATTACAACTTTATAAACGAAAGCTTTGACCGTATAAGGAGCTTCCTGTTAAAGAGCAACTCCAGCTGATTGTTACAGAAACGGTTTTCAGTTTGAGGTGAAGGATTTAGACCAGACTTCTCAAACTGCAGTCGGTCCGTTTGCTTCAACCCAGCTAACTGTCATGAAGTAAACCATCATCATTCTGTTATCAAAGTATAAATATGTCCATTTCTAGCCATAAATGGACCAAAAAAAGTCTTTTGGCTCTTAGATGTTGTTAATTCTCACAACCTTACGAAGGAGGAAATTAATTAATAATTAAGTTAATTGTCTTTCAGTTTTGGACTTTTTGTGAACTTAATGCTGAGTCTAGTTTAGATCTAGTTTGGCTTTATCTACACATAGATCACATAGATCTGCATCAGGCCTTCATGTAGATCTGAACAAATTGTACTGGAAGATCATCGTCCCAGAAGTTACTGTGATAAATGTTGTCGTTTTGACACCATTTTCCAGTAACATAATGTTAATAATGGAATAATTATAATGCTGGAACTCATTCTGAAAGATCAACAAGCTTTAAATACTCATGAACATTTAACCCTGGAACTGGAAGACATTTTAAATATCCAAAATCAATAAACAAAACAACCGAAACAACAAATAAAATTAATTATGAAGTCACGTTTCAACAAAAAATTTCTTGTTTTGAGTTTTGTATCTTTTTGCAGCGAGAAAGTTTCTTGTTTTAATAAGACAAGTTTTATGTCATTAGGACAAGAAACTAATTTAAATCTCATGGTAACGAGAATGTTTCTCGTTTTGTTTGACGACTTTTTCCTCTCAAAGTTATCATTGTAGCAAAAGTTTCCTGTTTTGTTGAGTTTTGAATAACAAGACTCAGTAAAAGCCCTGTAAGATAGTCAAAAGTGTCTTAAATACCAAGAACTGCTCTCATTTTAACAAGAATTGTTTTGTTTTGTATGTTTTTATAATGAGAAACTTTCTGATTTTAGCAAATTTTGTGTTGTGTTTTGCATAATGAGACGACTTTCATATCTTGTCAAAACTATCTTGTTATAACAAGAAACTTTCTGTTTGAAATGAGTTATGCATCTTATTTTTTCAATGAGAATTTGTTTATAATGAGTTTCTGGTGTTAATGATTTTTGATCTTTGATTTTTGAGTCTGCTTGTGAATTTATTTCCAACTTTGGCAGTTAAGTGCTTCCGTACGCTGTAGATTCAACAGTGTTTTCTGTTAGTGAGTCTTTCTGACAGCAGCAGATAAATCAGCGACTTTACTGTAAATTATATCATAAAGTATAAAAACGATGAGCTGTTTGTGCTGCAGGAACAGTTGAGATCAGAGTCACAGAGGTGAAAACTGCTCTTCTCCTTTCAGATCCTCCCATTCCTCCACTTTCCTGACCTTTAACCCCCATCCGCCTTCACAGGTCATCTCAGTAATGAGCCATGTGGCTCTCACTAATCAGGACCCCAAGGCCGTCCCATCCTCTGCCCGAGCGACGCGGCGGCGGCTGAGCCATCTGGACTCCATGCCTGCTCTGTCTCCACTCCGCTGGCGATTTATGCCCTCCTGAGGTGTTTTGCCTTTTAACTCGCTCTAATTGCCCCCCAGATGCAACAAAGATGTGGAGGCCGGTTTTTATTGGTTGCCAAACAGAGGTCATTGTTTTGGTGTCGCTTTGTCTCCCCGGCGCCGCTGACGTAAAGACAAACTTTGTTCCTGAAGCCGTCACTGAGAGAAAAGAAAAGCCTGCAGACAGCTGGAGGAGAAGAAGGTGGTGAAGATGATAAAGATGGCCGCCGTTAGAAACGCTCAGGCTGATGATAAAGATGGTGAGGGTTGTACAGAGACAACTCAGAGGATCCCTCCCTCCCTACCTCCCTCAATCCGTCCATCCTCCATCCAGCCATCCTCCATCCATCCATCCATCCATCCATCCCTTCGTCTATCCCTCCCATCTGGATAGTAGATGGAAAAGGTTTCGAAATCCTGAAAATCCAGAGCCACACTGAGACACCAGCTCTGCTTCTCTGCTTTTCAGGACAACTAATTTCACGCAGGTTTCTCAGAAAGTGGTTCTTAGGTTAACCTTTGACCCCTCCGACCTCAGGCACTTCAGAGATCTGAAAAGGAACCAACAAATGATGATCTGTGAACAAATCGACTGTTATTTTTATTTATTGCCAAATTAACCAAAGTTTGTTTATTGTGATGATGAAACCCTTTAGGCTAAATGAATTATTGGCTAAATATTTAAAATGAACTACAAATATAAACATAAAAATTGAAATTAAAGAAATTAATTTACAAATGCAAAGATAAAAAACGACAGACTTTTTTTGTTTGCAAATAAATGTTACCTAGAGGAAAATTATAATGATAATTGGTTTTATGTTGCCAAAAGTTACAAAATGCTCCTAGTATGCATACATTTCTAGGAAACTGAATTTATTTACTCAAACTTTTAAATATTTACTACATCTAGATAGGAAAAATAATAGGTAAAAAAAAAGAGCATCAAATAAAACAATAAAAATTAAATACTTAAGTTCTGACGAAGTTATTATCTATCCGCAGTCCTGATATTGGCCTGCTGTGGTCATACGAATTAAAACTTTTCTGGAGGCGCCAACGCTTATATACACAACAAAGATAAATTTAGAGTCACCAGCTGAGACAATAAAAACAAGCTAAGATTTGGCTGTTCTTTACTTGCGATACAATTCTTTCCTTTTTATTCAGGCGTTAGTTGGGACGACCATCTCGCCGGTCTTGTTGCGGTCCTTCGCGTGGCAGTGGTAAACAAATATGGCGGAAGTGTTGAGCGTTTCTTTCGGTGTTTCTCTGAAGTTTTCAGTGATTTTCTCTCTTTAAACCACAGAGTATTTTTAGCTGGATGTTTCCGGGGGCTGATCTCTTTGTAAGGTGGTAGAATGAGCGGCTGGGCGGGTTTTTCTGAAGAGGAGTTGCGGAGAATCCAGCATAAAGGTAAAATAAAACCGACCCAGTCTGAGACTTTAGCCCGCTTTAACCCTAACATGGGCCGGTTGCACTTCCACAGACTCCGCTGGACCTCCTGCCGCTCCCCGCGGTAGGAAGCCTCCGACATCCAGCCGGAGCCGGCAACAGATGCAGCGGGAGAGAGCGCTTCAGTTAGCCGGCTCACAGACCCTCCTGCCGGGGCAACAGCTCAGCACAGCACCGCTGACGATGGAAGGTCAGCCTCCAGACCGGACAGAAGCTCCTGCTGCCGGACAGGAGAAGCAGCAGAAACCCGTTAACATGAAGCAGAATAAGGAGCACCGCCCGAAAGCAGAGGAGGAGAAAGAGGAGGAGATGCCTGTGGTGAAAGAGCTGGAGAAGCAGGAGGTGGAGATGTGAGTTTGGCTTCAAATTTCACATCAAGTTATGATTTATCATAGTAAATGTGCTCCAACAGTAAAGACCCAGTTGGTCAAAGAAATCATCAGGATCCACAAAACTGAATGTTTTAAAAACGAACTGAAAGGGGAAATAGCTTCTTTTCGTTTAATTGGGTTGATGACATCACAAGAGGCACAGGAGTGGAGCCAATCAGATTTCATAGTGAACTTTACAGCAGGCCTGGACCAATGGGGCTCTTCATTAAAGGGGATATGCTAACACATTTATAGCCTAAGTTCTGATGTAGCAAACTGACTCATCCACTGGTGGGTCTGTGCCTTACCAGAGGCACCAAGAAAATTCAGAATCCGAATCTCTGGTTCATGCTAATTAGCAACAACTTCTACTTACCGTTTACAGCCATGTGTATCATCAACATTTGACAAAACGATGCTTTGTGTAGTCTGGCTGATTTGCTCCAAACCAATAGATGGAAACGCGCCTAGTTCATTATTTATTTTAGTTATTTATTTTGAAATGTTTCTTTTTGTGAAATTGTTGTTTTATTGCGACTGCAGGAGAGAAAAGACGCGTCTGGAGCAGCTGCAGCAGGAGCAGAAAGTCATCGAGGAGAGGAACAAGCTGACCAAAGCACTTCTGGCTAAAACGATCGCTGAGAAGTAAGCACTGCCGGGTTCTGGATTGGGTTCTGGATGTTGATCAGGTCAGATGGGGGCGGAGCCAGAACCCACCACAGTAAACGTCCGCTGTGTTCAGGTCCAAACAGACCCAAGCCGAGGCGGTGAAGCTGAGGCGGATCCAGAAGGAGCTGCAGGCGCTCGACGACATGGTGTCCAACGACATCGGCATCCTGCGGGGCCGGATAGAGCAGGCCAGCTGGGACTACAGCGCCGCCAGGTGGGGAAGAACTCCAGGCTTCCTGACTTGAAGTCTGTGCCAAACTGTGCAGAAGGACAAATTTAAAGCGGCAGTATCATGTAAAATCAACTTTTTTATATTTCCATCAAGTTATAATGTTATTCCTTCATCAACAACAAACCTGAGGAATCCTTTAATCTCCATGGCAACCATTCAGCTGTGCAAAACGCCAGGACGACCTAGCGTTTTGCACAGCTAAATATGCAAAGCTCCTTCAGACTAGCCAGCAGCAATTAGCAAACACCTGGTGGAGCTCATGAGCTCGTTTTAGGAGCTGCTGCTCAGAGCAACGCTGGTAAAAACACTAAAGTGTTAATAGAGGAGCCATGTTGGGATGACTTCTGGAGGCGGAGCTTCAGGAAGAGCAGGAGCTTCTTAAAGAGACGGAGGCCCAATTTCAAAGCGATAAATTGTGAAGTTAAATTTGTTTTGGCTTGACCTGGTTTGTCGTTGAGACATTTCCAACAGGCTCGTGGTTTTTTGTTCTTCACAATTCAAACTGCATTTCTGCGGTCAGAGCTCGACTTCCAGGACGGTTCTGCTCTCTGATTGGAGGAAAACGAATCTGAAACTCGTCTGATCAGACGCTTAACAATCATCACAACCAATTTAATTCAACCAATTTTTAGATAAACTGCAGGAAGAATTTGGTCCAAAAGTCGTAATAATGTCAAAATAAAGTTGTAAGATTTCCAGAATAGTCGCCCTGAGTGCAACGTTGTAATAATAAAATAGTAACTTTATTACAAAACCCCCTGGAAAAATAATTTCAGTTAAAGTGAGGAATGTTGAGTCTTAGTGAAGTTATACTTCATGTTTTAAAACATCATAACCAAATTATTCTCAGCAGCAGAACTGAACCAGCCGCTCGGATCTCATTAACTCTACTGGAGCTTTTTTCTCATTAAAACAACTTTATTCTAATATCATAACTTAATTTTCATCATTAAAAACAAACCTCTGCCTCCCAGGAAGCGTTATGAGAAGGCCGAGGCCGAGTACGTGGCGGCCAAGCTGGACCTGCACAGGAAGACGGAGGTGAAGGAGCAGCTGACCGAGCATCTGTACGCCATCATCCAGCAGAACGAGCTGCGCAAAGCCTGCAAGCTGCAGCAGCTGATGCAGGAGCTGCAGCTGCAGCAGCAGGAGGAGGAGCTGCAGCAGGAGGAGCTGCAGCAGAAGGAGGAGCTGCAGCTGCAGCAGAAGGAGCTGCAGCAGCAGAGCAGAGCCGCCGCCGCAGAGCCTCAGAAGAACGGCAGCGGCGAGGTGCTCCAGCAGGAGGCGCTGGACCAACTGAACACAGAACCGGACTGTAAACGGTCAGAAAACTGTGACACGGCTCAACCTTTGACCTCCTGACCATCAGCGCAGAGGATCTTCATCTCACTGATGTCTTCCTCTTGTGGCTCCATCACCAGAACCAGCTGAAGTTCAGAACCGGGTTTTATTCTGTGTTGACCTCCGCTGCAGCGCCCCCTTCAGGCAGGGCAGGTTTACCTGGAGGACTGCAGGTGTTTCAGGAAGTCACTGGTTTAAAGGAAACTTCTGGACATTTTCTGTTTGGAGTCACTTTATATTCACTGCAAAAACACAAAAACTGACCAACTATTTCTAGTTCAGATGTTTGTTTACCTGAAATAAACAAGTAACTTTTCAGCTATAAATATAAGTTAAAGTTGATAATTCCTTAATATTGGTGAAAACGTTCTAGTTCCACTGATGGATTATTTTACTTATTGGATGTAAAAAAAGTCTCGTTATAAATAAAATAATCAGCCATTGGAACTAGAACTTTTCTTGCTGAACAGCTACTTGGAGTTTTTTCTTTTTTTAAGTGTACCAAGTTATTTGTTCTAGAATCTAGAACAAACAAGTTTTGTGTTTTTACAGTGCAGATTTAATGCAGTTTGTTCCAAACTCTTAAATATCTGACTGATTTCTTTTAAATATGATAAAACACTCTGATAAATGCGCATTATTAGTGTAATAAACTCATGTTTTGGCAGTTTTATCCAGGATTTTTCTAGAAGAACTTTAAGCAGATTCTTTGTTTTACAGTAAAAAAGGATCTAAACGTTTCCAGATTACAGGTCGGGCTTGTGGACGCTCAGGTAAATGTGATGGTTGTCATGGCGACACGTGGTTCTGGTTCTCTGTCATGAAAACACTACATTAAGAATAATTTTCCATTAATAAACGGTTGAAACACTGACTGTGTGTCTTGGTGTTCCGACCCGGACCGGACCGGACCGGACCGGACCGGACCGGTCCTCAGGACAGAAGCTGGGTCCGCGGCGGCGGGTCGAGCCGTTAAACCTCAGGAAGGTTTACAGCTCCGGTCACATCTGGCCGTCTGCAGCAGGCGCAGTAAAACAGGCTTTAATTGGTCGCCGGGCCGCAGCGGAGGTCAGCGGCGGGTTTCACCTCCGGGTCGGGTTCAGCCGGTCGGTTCTGCTCCAGACAGCTCCGGTTCTGGAAGGCTGCCTTTGCAAACGCAAAACTTTAAAATAAAACTGCAGATTTATTTCATTCTGCTGCAGTAAAATGGATCAAATCATTTTTAAAACCACAGCAGCTTTAAAGTCCTGCTGACCCGGAATGAGAGTCCAGAAAAGGTTCTGGGTCCTTATTTATATTAGAGACGGGAATTTAACGAGTTGATGTTAATAAATCGATTTTAACGCAATAAATCGCATTTAGGTTTTTTTTTTTTTTTTCTTCCGTCGGAACCTTTGAACCCGCGCGTTTCCTGTACGCCCGTAAATCTGACGCACCAACAAATACTAATAGATGACAAGACGCTTTTTAAAACGGTTTAAATTACACATAACTGTCCATATCGGAAGCATAAATTCAAACATAACGAGAATAAAATGTTACAATATTCTCACGTAAAACTAACGATTATACAAACTAAAACTCATTTTTCCATTAGGGTCTAATTGGAACTAAATATTCCTGAAGCTCAATCAAAAATATAGAAAAAATGGTTTTCTCTCCAAAAAATGTGAGTATGTGAAATTTGGCTTCAATGATTAATAAATTGATTTTAAAAAAACCTTCGGATTAATTTTTCCAAATGTGATTTAAGCTGAAAACCTGCTGATGTTGTGAATCATCATTTCTGCTTCAAAATCACTTTATGTTCAAAAATTATTCAATATTTTAGTAGAAAAAATGGGTTTGAATTGAAAATGTTGCGTATTTTGACAATTTATGGTTTACAATTAAAACGTGATTAATTAATGACTATAATTAACTCGATTAAACATTTTGATAGAGATATTTCATATTAAAACAAGTTTTAGGAAAAATTTGTCTTTATTTCAAAGTTGACCTCTGACCCTTTCTGCACTTATTTTTATACATAAATGACCATTTTGAGGCAAATGGTCATTTATTTGCCTCAAAATAAATGACCATTTAAGATGTTTAAATCATTTAAAAAATAATAATTATAAAATAACAACCAGAAAAAAATCCATTTTGATAAACTGTGCCGACCAGAACCAGCTGAGCGGATCGGATCTCATCTGGTTCCGCCTCAGAAACATTCACACCTGCAGCTTCCGGCCCGCACACCTGAGCGTGACCCGGCGTTTATTACCGCAGCCTCAGGTGAGAGGAAACCCGGATTCACATTTATGCCGCTCATAACTCATCCTCAAATTAATATTATCCTCACCCGACTGTCACCTGCAGATGATTAGAATTATATTTATTATTTTCGGTGCATCCAGTTGCTCCGTTTTTACTAATTTGCCTCTGAACTCCTTCAACAAAGTTTGAACTTTAAACTGCAGAGTCGATGTTTCTGTTTGAATTTAATCTGAAGTTATAAAACATTTCGCTCCTTGAAACAGAAATGTCTCTTTTCACGGATGGTTATGAGAGAATTTGGGTCCGCAGCTGGAAAATGAAAGTTATTAAAATGTTTCAGATTTAGGAGAGAACTGTGATAATGAGGCTCCTGCTGCTCTGGAAGCCGCGTGTCGCTCTAATCAGCTGCTGATCGCTTCCAGAACCAGCAGCGGCCCATAAATGTTCAGAGGAACCCGAACACTCCGCATCAGAACCGCCTGCGGCACATAAACCCGCACTTTGTTTTCATTTGACAGAAATTAGCTGATTGGATGATTGGTGTAAACCCGGAAGCTGGCTCCCTGCAGAGAGCCGCAGCTGATCTGCTGTCGGCTCGGTTCGGTTCGACGCGGTTCGGTTCTGGATCAACTCTGCAATCAGACGCTGCGTTCGGGTTTCTGAGGAATCCCGCAGCGATCAGGCTGGTTTACGGGACGGGTTCGGTCATATAGGCCCGTTCAGGCGAAGGAACCGGGCGGGTCGGAACCAGGTCCGGTCCGCTGCTGGGCCCGGCAGAGATTTAATGTAACCAGAAGAACTGAGACATTACCGCAACAAGCATCAAGGTCCAAACGGAACCGACCTGAAACCAGACAAATTAAATTAATTATATCCGCTTAAAATCGAAAAATTCTGAAAATGTAAATATAATGAAAACATTTTAAAAACACAGAAATAAATTTAAACCTGGAAGAAACAAAATAATAAAATATCAAAACTGCAAAAGTATTAAAGAATATAGGAGCTTCCGACAGGGACGCTTTTAATGCGAATGTTTATATATATATATAGA
>CAEGAE010081327.1:0-18783 GCA_903067095.1 Girardinus metallicus | reverse complement strand
TTGGGGTTAAGTGCCTTGCCCAAGGGCACATCGACATGGGGCAGGAGGAAGCTGGAATTGAACCTACAACCTTCCGATCACAAGACAACTACTCTTCCCACAGAGCCACAGTCGCCCTGTAAGAAGGTTCTGGGTTCGATTCCCGGCCCGAGGTCTTTCTGCATGGAGTTTGCATGTTCTCCCTGTTCATGGTGGGTTTTCTCCAGCTTCCTCCCACAGTAACGTGACGGTCAGGTTAATTGGTCTCTCTAAATTCTCCCTAGGTGTGTGTATGGTTGTGTGTCGTGTCTGTTTCTGTGTTGCCCTGCGACAGACTGGCGACCTGTCCAGGTGACCCCGCTGCAAAAATATTTTAGGAACTAACTGCTTATTGGATGGAAATCTGGAAAGTAAAGCGATGATGGTGGTTTAATTTAAGCAAACTGCTCATGCTGTGAGGTTTAACACACAGACACACACACACCAGCCTGTGGGTAAGTTTGGGCTGAGGAGGCAGATTGAGAGCAGCAGACGGCTGCAGGACAGCCCCGTTTTCCTGCTCAGTTATTTAGGCAGAAAGGTCGGGTCGTTTCATTTGACATCCTGTCACCGAGTCCCTGCAAGGCGCCGCGTTAGCGAGGACGACGCTCCGCAGGGGAGAATCAGATCAACTCAACATATTCACTCGGTTCTGGGTTTACAGATTAAAACTCACAAATCAGGTTCGGATGTTATGTTCTGAAGAAATTTATGTATATTTTTATTTTTGCTTGCAGAGTTTGTGAGATTTGAATCTCAGTCCGGCTGATGCTGAACAGAGACACCTCACAGCAGAACGTCTGCAGACCGGCTCTAAGCACAGCAAAAACACAAACAGTCGTCTCAAAACGTTACTTAATTCATATCAATGAAACGTCCAGATTTATTTCCTAAGAAGCAAAAAGTATCAGGTTTACTGGTGGAGAAGCAAAAGGCAAACACAGTTCAATTATCTGTACAGCTCTAAATATCGTTGTTACAGAAATGTCATTTCAATCCAATAATATTCCAATTATCCTAGTTGTCAAACAGCACATTAAGCTCAGATTATTATTATTATTTAAAATAGTTTTTTCTGCATGCAGAGTTTGTATAGCAGATTTCAGCAACACAGCAGCTCCAAGTGCTTTACACCAAAAAAAACATAAAAAAAAAACATTTATAAAACAATAAACATTACATTTTGTAAAAAGCCATAATAAAAATCAAGCAAATATAAATTAATATACTGATTAATGTCAGAGTTCATCCTAATCTCTAGTTTCCAGCTGTAATAACAGAAGCTGTGTGTTGACTCTAGATCTACAACTCTAGATCTGTAACTAGATCTATAACTCTAGAGCTATAACTCTAGTCTAGATTGTTCCTCTCCAGTTCTGATACCTCCACAAGCATCTGATCTGTGATTGGATGGCTCAGAGTCACCTGGTGACATCATCGCTTGGAGCAGAGTATCGTCTAGGAAACGAACAGAACCAGAAAAGAGAGGCAAACACAAACCACAACCCAAATGTTCGACACAAGAACCAGAATTACAGCTAAACTCAAACAAACACCAAGAAAACCGAGTAAAATAAAAAAAATGTTTAAAAGAAGAAAAACCCTACAAAGTCCATTTACTCTCCACTGTAGCTGGTTCCCATGGCAACATGCTTATTTTAAACATTTCAACCTTAAAAGGTTAGCACACAAAGCAGATAATATTAGCTGGTGAGCGTCATCAAGTTTTTACATGCCTCTAGATCTGTGTGTCATAGAAGGGACTGCTTGTTTGGTGATCTGAAATTCAAGACAAGTTTCAACTCAATTAATTTAAATGCTTCAACACACCTGAATCAAAGGATGGAGTCACATCCCCATCAGGTGGGATGAAGCCGAGGAGCCATTCGTTTGCTTCAGGTGTGTTGGAGCGAGGCTGCATCTAAAACCTTCAGGACAGCAGAGAGGGAGAGACGGAGAAACCTGGCGTGAAATATCAGGTTAAAATAGTTCAAGTCCAGATGATGTCACCAGTTTATGTGTGAAGGTCCCAGTTCAGTCCAAAGTCTTTTGAATTGATCAAGTCAAATCGATTCAATTTGTGATTTGAGTCTGACTCGATTCAAAGTCACATGACTGAAATGCAGACATATGTTATTAATAAATGATGAGCTGTGAGTAAATTAGTCAGTTCTGTCATCTAATGGGCTGTTTTCTCTCCTGATGGTCCAGTAGACCCGGTTCTACTGGAACCAGAACGCCATCCTCTGCTCCACCTCCAGCTGCTGTGGTTTTCTGAGTCAAACCAGCCTGTTCCCCTCCTGGCCTGTGGGGGCGCTGCACCAAGAACCACTGAAGGAAACGACACAAAAACCTCTGAAGACTCTGAGCGCAACTTCCTTCTTCACCAGATGGAACCAAGATGGAGGCGTCAGATTTTAGCGGTTGGAGGATTTCTCTTTAGTCTGTGGTTAAAGACCACAAGCTGTTTCTGCTGCTAGCGCTAGGCTAGCATGTTTGTTTGGTTCTATTTAACCAGAATTCCACTTCCTGCTTTTGGAGCGGTTTCCAGTCTGCTTGTAGTTCACATGTGCATTCAAAGTGAACCAGAATTCACTTTGACCAAATCCAGACTGAGGTTTGTAGGCGGACCACAACTTCCCAACCGACTTTCTAGGCAAACGGACTGGAGTTGGATTAAAGCGGTCTGAGAGAACCCTAGATTTGTTGAAACATCAGCCACTTTAAGATCAGCTGCTGCGTCAATCTGTCCCAGTTACTCATGAGGAGACATTTTACTGGAAACTCAATTTAAATATGATCATAAACTGCTCTGCAGAAGGACATGAGTTAGCGAGAGAAATCTCCACAGCGTTCATCGGGTCTTTAATAACGTCAAAGCTTTGAATCACATTAAATCCTGTCAGAGGTCAAATATTTACCAGGTTCCAGCCAGTGATGCGGTGTTTTCTGTTTTCTACGGTGTTTCAGTGAACACCAGCATGAACGGCCTTGTTCTGCGGTCCTTACCCTCCCTGAACACATTTAATGGAGTCAGAGCCAGAAGCGGCCGGCCGTGTTCTGGTGTCATCCATCCTCGGTGGCGGCTGCTGACCCATGGCCCGTGTCAGTAAACACATCATCTTCAATCAGCCGCGTTGTCACCTCGCTCAGGTCGGCGGAGGATTCTCCAGTTTCACTCCGTTCTCTGACGGAAACAGCCCAGAGAAACTCAAAACGCTGCCAGGAAACGGACGGCAAAACCTTAATGTAACTTTAGTTTTACTGTAGATGATGCAGACGGAGCTGAATTTAAATACAGCACGATCAGGAGAGAGTTTTAGGGCGATTTGAGAAACATTATATCAACTCAGTCTTTGTCTCATCCAGGAATCTGTCCACTGTGGAGACGTCCAGTCAGTTTCAGCTAACTGTGGGCTAACGTTAGCAGTGAGTAGAAACTTCTACACGAAAAGCACTTTGAGCCTCAGATCCTAGCAGCAGCTCAGACTCTTAAACGACACATCCCTGAAGAAACCATCAGTCAGTGAGATAAACAGGACAGAAGAGGAATCAAAATACATACATTATAAAATTCAGCGGTGAGTTGAGTTTGGAGGCTTGGAATCGTAGCAAAAGTCACGGGTTTGACGAAACACAACAGACTGAGTTGAGTGTTTGAGCAGAGAATAAAAAGGCCGCCCAGCTCCAGAACCCAAGTTAACACATTAACTCCATAAGTCCAGCTTTCACCATGATGCTTCACCTTACATACAGATATAAAACTTTATCAGGAAATGCTTTGGGTTTATTTCAAATGTAATGGACATGGAGACGAAACAGAAAGAGAGAAAAGAAAGAAAAGTTTGAAGGGAAAGAAAGAGGACAGAGAGCACAAGTCAGTCGAGTGTATCTGAATAATATCCGAATCTAAACACCTGTATGTGTGTAAGATTAACAGAATGGTATGTTCTCTTATGTTTCCCAACTTGAAGAGCGATGAGGTTCATGAACACGTCGGCCTCTGCAGCAGGTTTAACACATCGACACGTTGGCACATTAAATAATGAATCTGCTGATGAAGATGGGAGTTTAAAGCTATTTCAGGTGATGGGGGTGTGTTCAGTGTGTGTGTGTGTGTAGGTGTGTGTGCGTGCTCCCATTAGGTCCTCTGAAGTAACTGGGGTGTGAAACAGAGTTAAAGGATCAGTTCTGCTAATGCATCAATCAGAGTTAATGGCTTCGGCAGACAGAACGCTTCCTTTCTGCTTCTGACCGGATTTTTATTCCAATCAGTGAAAATTAAAACAATAAAACAGAACTTTAACATAAACACAACCAAAGCAACAAACAGGTGAGGGATGAACGTCTGACAAAAACCCACGAAGAAGAACGCTTCCCGATCAGAATCTGATTCGCTGTCGTGTTGCTGCTTTCTGACTTCATTTATTTTTCCTGGTGATTTTATAAATTCCTAAAACTGCTTGAATCAGGTTTGAATGTTTACCAGACAGTATTTTTTTTGAATAACTCGTCTCTTTCTGGAGAAGTGAGACCTTTTTGCTTGTAAACTTCTTTTATTTATGGGAGGAATAAATCTTGCAGCAGCAGGAATCCTTTGAGAAACACACTTCTGGCATAAATATTTCATCACCACCTGATTTTTCTCGGGTTTCTTGAATTTCTCAAGTGAAGCAGTAATGTGAGAATCTCCTGGATCTCCTCGGTTTAATTGATAACTTCAGTTTTGTATTTTAAAGAACTCATCCATGTATAAAGTCGTCGTGTCAGAACAATGTCTGCACTGAGGCTGAAACCTGAGTGTTACTGCAGACAGTTTGGTGAAGCACAGTGAGTCCTGGATGTGTGTGTGTGCGTGTGTGTGTGTGTGATCTGGGCAGATATTCCAGGTCATTTTCTATTTGTGGAAGTAGAACCAGCGCAGTCTGTCTAGACGGTCGGCCGACCCGCCGCCTCGCCGCTGCTCCTGGTGGAAACTCCAAACATCCAGATTCAGGTTTTGGCCTGAATCTGGATGTTTGAAAGTCGCCTGTTTTTACCAGAAACATGATGAAAGCAAATCAACTCTAAATGGAAACATTTTTACCAAAAAAAGAAAGAGTTAAAAGATTCTCAGTCCCAGTCAAAGAGAGTTTTACTTTATTCTAAAATGATGGAAAACTACACTCTGAGTTGACATTTTTGATTCATTTTATCATCATTTGTTCAAACAACAAAGCCGATTCACCAAGCAGCCAGGTTCTGATCCGGTCCTGGAAAATAAGTAAGTTCCCAAAACACAAACCTGGAATCCCAGCCATTTATTCTTTTGTCTTCTTCACTCAGTTACAACATCCACACTGAGGCTTGTGATCAACGTTTTAGATGATCACAAGCCGACTAATCAGTGCATTACTTTTTTCAGGCAGGTAAAAACTCAGAAAAAATATGTTTAGGGCTTTTTAATTATTGCAGGGAGAAAGAACAATGTATTATTAATATTATTGTTTCTAGTGATCTTCCATATGAGAAATTAATTTTAGATTTTAGGGAACATCATCTTTAATCTTTTAAGCAGTATTTGGTTGGAATTACAGTTTAAAACAACTTAAGTGGAGAGTTTAGAGTTAAAATCACTTCTCAGGTTTTGGTCAAACAGGAAGTGGAGGAAGGTGGTGAAGCAGTGATGCAGACATCAGACCTGAATTCATTAACTGATGAGAAAAGCTGCATCAGCGCCTGGTTGGCTGCGCCGCATCACTGTGCAGATGTGAAGCGACTTTAGAAAACGTCCTGCGATCAGAAACCAGAAAACGCTGCGTGGCTTTAAACCAGAGAACATCTACTGCATATTTCAGTTTCTACCTTTTTATGTTTTCTTCACAAAATATCTTCAAACCAGCAAAGATTCATGTTTTAATTTCCTGAAACGAAACGATCTTTTTTCTCCTGGTCTTGATGCTGCCGGCGTCGGTCAGGCTCTGCTCTGGTGGTCGCCCAGTTCTGTTACAGTTAATTATTCGAACTGGTGAAAAAGTTTCTGTCTAAAGAATCCCAGCAGATTGCGTAAAGTCACGCACCACTGCTGCTGCACCAGCAGGGGGCGACAGCAGGAAATCACTTGCTGTGAGTTCACTTTTTCACAATCCCTCATACCAAACATGCATGCAGTGACAGTAGAGAGGAAAAACTTCTGTTTAGCAGGAGGAAACCTCCAGCAGAACCAGAACCTGCTTCAGTTCCAGCAGCTGCAGAACAAGCCCACATCACCATTCCTCCACCGCCATGCATCACCAGGTGTTTGTGCTGATAAACTATGCTTGCTTTCCTCCAAATAGTGAACCTTTCCGGGTGAGATATTTATTTTTTTTACAATATTTTCTTGTTAAAATTCAAGTTTCTGGTTGTAAATTGAATCTAAAGCCTCTCCCGGTGACATCCGGCCCCTGGCTGTGAGTCTGATTCCCTCTCAGCTGCTCTGGCACGTTGCTCCTGGTGCAGCAGAAGCCGTTAATTATAGCAGGCAGTTCACAGCTTCGATAGCAGTGCCGCGGCGCTCCACGACATCCCAACTGTCAGCTTAATCACAGAGCAGGGCCACGACACCGGCCGCGCCGCCACCGCCTCGTCCCACTCTGCTAAACATGACAGGCCTCTGCAGCCGCGTGGCCCAACCTGCTCCAGCAGCTCTGAGGGGAGAAACAGGCAAAGTGCTGCAGATGGAGAGGAGCCGACGCTGGTTAACCCACCGTCACGCTCCCAACGCTGAACATTTAATTTAGTATTTCTGGGTGTTTGCTTGAATTTGATCTTTAGTTTGTTTTTGAACCTGCCAAAGTTCAAAAACACGCCAGTGAAGAATCCATCAGTTTTTAATCTGGTTTTATTTGTGTTTTTCTTCATCAACAAACACAAACTTGGTAGCAGATAAAGGGGAGCCGTTTGTGAAGCTACAGTCAACAACCAGCGGCAGTAATTTGAGTCATTCAGCCTGTTACAAAACGGGGATTCATTTTTCAAAGGCACATTCACCATGTTATTGATTTGTATATAAATGTTAGTTTCAAGCAAAATGTTTATCTCTAAACTAAATATTTAGCTTCAAGCTAACTATTTAGCTTTAAACTAGTTATGATTTAACAAGCAAAATTTTAAATATTTAGCTAACAAGTTAAATATTTAGTTCGAAGTTAAATATTCTCAGAGGTAAATACGTGCCTAACACAAACTTACTGGCCGATAACCGGAAGTGGACTACCAAAATAAAAGCGACGTCTTCTGAACAATAACTTCTGCTTTGGAACAGCTTCCTGTTCCCTCAGTATCATCGTTTCTTTCCCTTCTTTCTTGTACAACAATTCAGCGTAAAGCGTGAGCCGTTTTAAAGGCAACACGTTTACAACAGTGATGCACTGAAGGATTCAGTCTGGAAAAGTAAAACACTTTCAACTTTTGGAAAATTTCTGAGTTTCAAAAGTCAAAATGTTTTTAACTTTTGAAATTCAGAAAATTTGAAAGTTTTTTCTAGAAAAATTCTGAGATTTTTCTTGCAGGAATTTACTCTTTTTTTTAGAAATATATACCAACGGCACTAATACGCAGTCATATGTCAGTGATTGTCGTCAGAGGTGCCAGATGATTTCCAGGCAAAGATGTTTGTAGAAATAAGAGACGGATCAATCTGAAGGACCAAACGGGAAGCAGGAATTTCTGCTGCTGATTTTAAGGATCAAACCGGTGGAAGTGATGGAGGCGCACCCGCCCTCCACCTGCTAACCGCTGCAGGTGTTGGAGTGGCTCTCCCAGCAGCAGCTGCTTCTCTAATGCTGCAGCTGCCACTTGAGCCTGAGATGCTACTGGAGATGCAGAAGTGAGCTGAACGCCGTCAGACCTGGCTCTGCGGCGGACGGCTCTGAGCCTCATTAACGGCCCGTTTCTGTCCGCGTTCGTGTGAGACGTGACGACTTCCTGTCCTCCGGAGGCTGGAAAAAACGCAGCTCATTAACCGAGTTCTCCTCCAAACACACTCCCCGCCCAGCCCTCCTCAAAAACACACACAGATGGAGTCAGTCTCACTCTGACTGATCCGTGTTGATTGTTCAGTCGCTGTAAACACACGCTGGTGGATTTACGCCGCACACAGATGGGGAGCTCAATATTTTAGGAATTTGTTGTGAGACTTTGTTGTTTCTTTCCCTGCATAAATACAGTAGCAGGAAATTCATTCAGCTGAGTGGAAATAATATTTTCTCACTGAATGAAGCCAGTGAGAAAATATTATCTAACCTGAAGAAACTGTTACATTATTCAGTTTCAGTTCATTTATATTGACCCGAATCATAACTAAACCACTTCATATCCAGTCCAATCATTTAGATTGAATTACATACGGTTCATTCCTGGGCAAGTTATTACACAATACAATTATAGTCACTCATTATTGATGAATTATACTGAAAAATATCTTTCTAAGGAAGAGCAGATGTGGCATTCAGTGTCTTCTGTCAGAGGTTTCTTCACATTGGCTGGAATACAGACTGCTACAGGAGACCCAAAACATAGTTTTTGGTAATTTGTGACCAAATGGTTTAATTGTTGTCTTGTCTGAGCATAAATATGGAGGAAGATCCTTTCAGACTAAGAAAATGTTAAATCAGGGGAGTCCAAAGTGTGGTTCTGGGGCCATTTGTGGCCCTTGGAATGATTTTATGTGGCCCCCTAACTGCAGTTAAAGAATGAAACAAATTTGGCTCATCCAGCACAGGAGGTAGAAGCAGATGAAGACGTTATATTTTTAACCAAGGCAAAATTATTACCACCATTATTTTGTTAGAATGGAAAAAGCCTCTGTCTCTTCATGAAGGCAGAGAAGAAAACTAAAAGGAGAAACAGAGAAAGCCGACGAAAATATGCTGAGATCCGAGTTTAACACAACTGAAGTGAAACGCATAAATCTACATTTAGCTCACTTTGTTTTTACCTTCAGTTCTGATCAATATGTCGTTATTCATTCAGGCTCAGCTTTGTAACTGTCGGCGGTAGAGAGGCTCCTCAGGTCAATACCTCCACCGGCTGCCTTCAGTTCAGCCGTTCCTCACGCTGAAAAAGAGCAGAAGTCACAAAAACATCTGAAGCCATGAGACCAACTAGATACAACTACATATGACTAAATGTTTTGTTATAGTTCACCATAATTAGCAGAATACCAGAGAGAAACTGTTAGCGGTTCCTTATCATGTGAAGGAAAAATGTATTTTTCTCAGAACGAAGCAGATAGATTGATGTTGATTAAAAATGTAATTATGAACTTACACTAATGACATGAAGGAACCAGAACATCAGACTTATTTTACAATTTGTTTTGATTTTGTTAGCTCCTGCTACTAATGCTAACTCCTGCTAACGACATTAGCTCCTGCTTCTAGTGTTGCATCCTGCTGCTACTGTTATCTCCTAATAATAGCTTTAGCTCCTGCTAACAACGTTATCTCCTAATAATAGCGTTAGCTCCTGCTACTGGTTTTAGCAGGAGCTCCTAATAACAGCGTTATTAGCTCCTGCTAACAGTGTTAGCTCTTGCCACTGGTGTTAGCACCTGCTAACAGCGTTATCTCCTAATAATAGCTTTAGCTCCTGCTACTGGTGTTAGCTCATAAGCTGATCAGGTTAGTTTGTTTCACATCTAGAGTTTAAAAGCACATGAAAATTTTGAGGCGGTTTTTCTGAACCCAGACATTTTGTAGTCAACCTCAACATCCTGGACATTTTGTGTTTTGCTTGTTAGCTTCAGTTGACTGTATTTCGGTCCAGCATGCTCTGTGCAGGTGAAAAAAATGGCAACCTCTGAAGGTGAACTATGTGATATCGATGTACATTTTTAAAGTAACTATGAGTTTTTATGTATCACAATCAACTTTTTAGGTTTATAGGAAAATCACAACATAATATTGGCCGATATGTTCAACTAGTCATGGGTCCTTTAAAAAGTCTTTAGTGAAATAGAGACAAAAATGCACAGAACAGAAAAAATAATTTAGAAACTAATGGAAATAAACTGAAAATGGCAGGACTTAGCAGTTAAAAACTGAAAATGATCAGAGCTCAAACATTAGTAGATCTGTCCGTCCGTCCTTCCGTCCATCCATCCATCCATCAGTCTGTCCATCCTTCCATCCGTCCTTCCATCCGTCCCTCAGCATTCTCTCCATCATCTTTTCATCCCTGCGTCTTACAGCCTCATTCTGAGTTGATCAAGAGTGTCGACTCTTTGCAGCTTTTTGCTTTTCACACCAGTGAGAGAAACAGGAAATAATAAATATTTTAGCTTTGCAGCAAACACAGCTGAGGACTTTCAGTATTTTGGCCTCCAAAATTGAACTCCGCTGAGGCGGTTCTGCACTCTTAAAGCCAAACGTTTTCTCACAGGGACAGTTTCACGAGGAAGAGGACGTCTAACCCTTCAAGTCTTTTTTACCAGAAACTTATTCAGCACACTTCCTGCTACGGAGCTGTTGGTTTTTCCCACTTAATCGTTTGTGCTGTTGGATAATTATATTGAATGTTCAAAGGGTTTGTTAAATCAAGCAGTAATGAAAATAACATCAAAATCCAATTAGACAAGTAAGAGATTAGAACAAATGCTGAACATTTGAGCATGAAAAGGAAGAAAACTTTAGGTTATAAGAAAACACTCCCTCTTGCAAATCTACAGTTTTACATATCAGGTCCAGATTTGCTAACTTAAAACGTTTCCACATTGTCTTTATTTATCAGACAGAGAAGAAGCAAAAAAGCAAAAGGTGACAGAAAAAAACCTCCTCCCAGCTGGATGCACAGGATTTAAATGTGGAGTTTATTGATTTATTTGGCGGGAACAGCAACTAACATTCCTGTAAATTCACCAGAATTAGTCAGTTTCCTATTTTTTATTGTAGTCCCTGGACAGATGGAACATTTGTCTCACTAAAAACTAAATATCAGCAATGACAAAACAGTTAAAATGAACTTAACTCACAAATTCTGTCTATAAACACAAAAATTAATTAAACAATACAATTATTAAAACAACAAAGTCAAATAGTTGTGGGTTTGTGTGTGAAAGAGACTCTGTGTGGTTCTCTTTCTCTGCTCTGAGTCAAAACGTATGAGCAACCTGTTCCCCTCCTCGCCTGTGGGGGCGCTGATCCAGGAAACACTGAAGGAAACGACACAAAAGCCCCTGAAGAAGACACCAAGTGCAACTTCTTTCTTCACCAAATGTAAAAAAAAATGGAGTGGCATCAAATTCTGTTGTATAATTTCTGTTTTGTCTTTGGCTAGCACGTTTGTTTTGGCTGTATTTTTGCAGAATGTCCTGCGCTATAGTCCACTTCCTGGTTTTGGAGCGGTCTCCGGTCCACTTGACATTCACACCGAACCAGCATTCACTTCAACAGAACCCAGACCGAGTTAGTTTGGCATTCACACCTCACCAAACCAACCGGAATTTCTAAACAAACATACTGGAGTCGGATTAAAGTGGATTAAACGTGACTGGTGTGTCCTTAACTCCAATGTGGGGAACCAGTGGGTTTAATTCTAGTTTTCTGTGAGTCCCGGCGATGTTACAGACGATTAACACGACAGCTCGGAGCCAAACATGAACTATCAGCAGCCAGAGGGCCGGGGAGCTGAGAGCAGCAGATTACCAGGGAGCGCGCTGGAGGAGCGAGGAGGCAGGAGGAGAGGCACGGATAAAAAACAGAACGTATGGATGAGTCATCTCCCCAGCCAGGCAGGCGGCCTCTCAGATACCATGCCAGCACTCGGCTGTTTGCTGCAGACTCAGATCGCTGCGTTGCTGTGGAGCGTGATCTCTCTGACATGCATCCGTCTGCAGAGAACGCGCCAACATCTTTAATCATCTGCAGAGAAGCTTACAACACACCAGTCCACTTTCTGCTTCTTCTGCTTGGCTCAAGACTTCAGCTCTCATCTGGTGATGCAACATACAAGACGGGGATTAACTGGGGACATATTTCAGCTGCCCAAACAAGCATCCTGCTCAGCTGAGTCACAGCAGCATGTCATAATGATGGAAATTTGGGGCATGTTCTCCTGGAAATAGATTTTTTCTTCTCCCTGAGCTCAGCATGCAGCTTCCACTCTGAGATCATGGCTCTAAATTGGAAAAGGGATTATATTCCCATTCCCGAATGGAAGTGACCTGAAGTGTAAGAACCCCAGGGGGTCGAATTCATGAGTGGAAGCAGAGCTGAGAAAGAGATAGACGAGTCTGCAGTGACGTGAGCCGAGCGGCTTAACTACACATTTTTGGTTTGCTTAATATTTCTGTAATTTATCAGGGGGAAAGAAAAGAAGTTCTCTGTGCCAACAAAATGATTCGTATAAGAATTCCAGTTCTCATGTATACAACATTGTATGAGTTATTTCATCTCCCTTTGGGATGAATAAAGTATCTATGAATTGAGAGGCACTGGAGATCGAAAAAAGGGAAGAGTAAAAAAAACATTTTTTTTTAGAAAAAAACAGTGGAAATTCTTTGAATGATCACAAATTTGTCTAAAAATATCAGAAATGTTCAAGAAAAAGTCAGAAATTTCCAAAAGTTGAAATTTACTACTTTTGAAATTCAATTTTTTTTAATATACCTGATATTAATCTCAAAATTTCTGAGTTTTTTTTTTCTAGTAACCTTTCAAACTCAGAAATTTCCTTTTTTTTTCTAGAAAATATCTGAGATGAATTTCTGAGTTTTTTGGTGGAAATGTACTCCTCTCTCTACAATAGCCCTAATACGCTGTCATACATTTACTGCTATGATTCAGAATCCATGTTAAAATGTCCCAAAATCGATTTTAAAAACTAAAAAATCAAATAAAACAAATCCGCTGGTTGTCGGTCTCCATTTTCTAACTCTAAGCGCGACGTTCTATTGTCGCCATGGATACGGCAGTGGAACTTACGCATGCGCGGGAAGCACCAGAACTAACAGGAAGCTAACTGCACAAACGAAAGACGGATTCAACCGCCCTTCTTCGTCGAAGGCAAACATTTGGACTCATTTGGTTTTTCTTACCGAAATCCCGGGAAGACCGAGCTGGACATGAGCGTCACCGTGTGCGAGGTCCGCGAAACGAAGACTGAGAACTTCGGGAACACCGGAGGTACGTGGGGCCAAGCTAGCTACGGCTGAGCCACGGTAGGAACATTGCTTCCGGTCCAGAGCGCTGAGAGGCGTGTTGTGATTGGTCAGACGTTTGTGGCGCGTTTTATGCAGAAATGCGCTCAAACAGTAAAGTTGATATTCTGCCTCAACTACTCCGCTTGCACTACCTGGTTTTTCTATCCGCAGTCGGTATTATTAACATTTTCTATGATTCTTCACTAAATAACTCAGACTGTTAAACGGCACTTTTGGATGGAAATGCAACGGAGTCGTTGTCTCTGTTACCGCTTCGTAAAAGCAAAACGTAGGGCGGAAGTAATCGAATAATCGATCTGAGTCCACCTTGCTGTGAATTGGTGCAACAGTGAACTGGAGTGTTAAATGGTTCTGGAGGTGGATCAGGTACCAAACAGAGAACAACATGAAGAAAATATGACTTTTCTACTGATAACCCCAAACATTTGATTTTTCACTGTGTGCCTTTTACAAACGGGACCGTCCTGCCAGAAATGATCAGTCTAGTTCAGATGTTTGTATAAACTAAGTTTTAATCACAAACATGCAGGAAGCGTACATCAGCTTCTGACCAACAGCAGATTTAGAGAGCTGCTCCGTGACGTGCAGGAGGAGGATGACTTCCTGTGCACTTCTAGTTTCTCTAGTCTGCCTGAAGACTTTGGAAAGTTTGAAATTGAAGCTCATAACTTTTGGGTCGATGTTCACATCAAGCATCAGAACCCATCTACCATCTTTACGAGTGTCCTCATGTGAACCCTGCTGCAGTAAAACTTTCCCTTTTTTCCTCCCTCTGCCGCCATATTTCCTTTTCTGTCATCTGCAGCAACATTTTCTCTTTATCTGCTCAGACCGCGGCCGCCCGCCGTGAAGGTCATTTGCCACCTCATTTGTCAGGAGTCTGCCTACGTTTCACACCTCACTACTTACAATTTCCCTCCTGCATAATGATTTGTTCTGTTATTTATGTTTGTTTGTTCAAACTGCGTCCGACTTGTGTGAGTAATAACTTTATCTTCTCCTCCGGCGGATGTTTCCGGACCATTTCTCCGTCTGAAGATGAAGTCCTGAATGCAAAACAGAACGGTTACTTTAAAGAACCAGAAATGTAATCAAAAAGATGATCAGATGCTTATATTTTCTACTTGGGCAGAATAATTCATGGCATTTTAACCAATCTGCTGCCAGGGCTGAGTAAGCTCTGCACTGGAGGCGACACGAAGAATGTTAACCCTGAAGAAAATCATCACTTTGCTTAAAAATGGTCAGAAAATATCTGCTGCAGAGAGACTTTCTGTTGGGGATAATGAATGTAATTCTGCAGGACGCTAAAGAGTTTTATTAATGTTAATTAGTTCAGTGCATTAATTCTGTCATATTTTAACAAAGTTATTCACATATTTATAAATGGCGCAGTTTCAAACTAAATATTTAATTCATAAACTGAGTTAAATATTTAGTAAATTATATATTTAGTTAGAAAGCAAAATATTTAGTTTATAAGCTAAATATTTAGTTCCAAATTAAAGATTTATTTTACAAACTAAATGTTTAGTTTGAAACTAAATATTTATCTTCTTAAATAAATATAGCATTTTCAAGCTTAATATTTCGCTTTCTAATTAAATATTTAGCTTAAAATTATGACATTTATAAATGTCATATTAACGCAATGACAAAATAACTTTTAAAAATGAATCCCAGTATTTTTTTTCTTATGTGAAAAAGAAAAAAACTTTATAAAGTTACAATGTTTTACAGTGTAACTTTATAAAGTTTCTTATTCTCGTCTTTGTGGCTCTGATATCAGGAGGAAACAGATTTTTGGATGCGTTGTGTTGTTTTACCACTAAGGTTAAAGAAATGAATGTTGAAAACGTTTGAAGTCACGATTCACCTGAGCTCCATTTGCTTTAATGCCTCAGTTTTCAGATCTGAACAAGCTTGTAAGTGTGTGTGTGTGTTTACCAAATGTTTCCACCTTAGCTGCTCCAATCCTCCTTCAGTTTAAACAAAGTGTTGACCTGCTGGCCATCTGCCAGGACTTAATGCTCACTTAATGCTCAGCCACCGCTCTGCAGGCAAATAAAGGTTAATAATCACACAGAAACGCTCCTCAGGAAGCGGCGAGCTGAACGCCGCCTCACCAGGCCCTCAGGTGGAGACCAATCACAGTGAATGGTGAGGAAAGTCTCTTCGTTCCCTGCAGATTCAGAGCCGATCTGAGCGACCTCGTTGGTTTGACAGGAACGACGCGGTGAAAGGAAGCTGCATTTCATTCCAGTTTGGAGCAAAGTTACCGCGGCTGGTCGGCTCACATCTGAGCCGTTTACAACTTATTCATATCGTCTGACTCCTCACTGCTTTTCAGGACACTTCTTCTAGCCTGAAGCATCATTTGGCAAAATGCTGCAGCAATAAATTAAATAAAATATATATGAAAAACATTAGAAAGAGTCAGCTTTCCACAGGTTGTCTTTTGAGAAAAGACAAACCATAAAAACTTTTGAATTGAAGGTTTTTTCTTCCCCCTTGGTGTAAAAATAGTTTCTTCCCACAGAATCAATAGGCAACATAACAATTTAATAGCTTTGAACATCATAAGTAACTTATGATGGGTAGTTTCATTTTTAAGAGAGACAGAAAAACGAAACAAAAAATAATAAATTATAAAAAATTATTCTTGGATTGATGGAAAACAAAGAGACGTCGACATTTACAGCTATGGAAACTCAGAAAATTGATTAATATGTGCGATGCATTTTGAAGGAATGGCGTTTATAAAGACAGTGGATCGAGTCTATCCGCTTCAGTTTTCACAGATGTTTCCAGAAAACTTTATTCCAAATTGTTTCCGAATCATCCATCTGTTTGATTATTGATTATTTCATACGTCATGTGATATTTGAAGCAGAATGCAGTTTGGGAAGCTGGTGTTGGCAAAGCAGCCAATCCAGGAGCGCCATTGATTTTCCTTTTTGCTGATTGGCTGAACCCCAAGAGTGGAGATGAGGAATCCGGAGATGTTAGCTTCGCTGCTAATGCTAAGACAGCTTCCGCAGTGCCTATTAATAAATATTAAAATATATCTGAAGTATTAAAATGAGTAGTATCTGTTGGTTTTAGCTGTTAGTGGACGTTTAGTAACAATATCTGCTGTGGTCAGAGGACAGTAAAGCATATTAACGAACCTTAAAACAATTGATGTTTCAATTTGATGTTTTTTTACCACTTCAGATTCGAAGAACCTCCAAGGAAATAAAAAGTTTGGTTCTGAGTCGTGACATTAAAACAGCAACGTGTCCAAGAAATATCAGTCCCAGACCTGAACGTCTTTAATTGGACGCTCTCACCTGCAGGTGTTTCATCAGTCAAGTAATGAGTTAATTAGTGCCTGAGTCATTTCTACCTCATAACGAGCGCGCTGCGTTTTACTTGAAGACCTCCGTGGATGAATCACGGCTGATCCCAGAGCAGTTCTTTGTGTTGTTACTCACGCTCGGCGGCGCTGCTCCAGATGACTTCATCGGTACAGTCTGTTCCTCTGCTGATTGGCCCGACGAGCCTCAGCCTCACTCACGGCCTCAGACTGTTCTGAACGGTGCACAGAACCAGTCTGCAGGGGTCCGGTTCTGAATGACCCACAGAACCGCTCTGTGCCCACCAGCAGGGGGTTTCATTCACTGGAGCAGGGCCCAGCCGACATCAGACCTGCTGACCGCCGAGCTTCATGTTTTCAGAAATATAAATACACTGGATGTCGTAGTAGTAAGATTACTAAAATATAAAGTGAAGAAATAAACTTCAATCAGGTTTATTTTTGTAGCACATTTTAGCAACAAGGCAGTTCAAAGTGCTTTACTTTATAAAAACACAAAAATACACAGTAAACCAGCAAACACTACATTTTATCAAATGTAGGTCAGTATTTCATTTGTTGTGGTTCAAACACAGCTCTGACCAGGAGGGTTTTAGTTTAGATTTATAGGAACTCAGTGTTTCTGCTGTTTTTCAGTATTCTGGGAGTTTGTATATATGTGTGTGTGTGTGTATGTGTGTGTGTGTGTTTGGAGGAGAGTGAATGCTGAGTCGCATCTAAAGAACACCAGACCAACTGTGAAGCATGGGGGTGGCAGCATCATGCTGTGGGGCTGTTTCTCTGCGAAGGGACCAGGACGACTGGTCCGTGTCCATGACAGAATGAATGGGGTCATGTATGGTGAGATTCTGAGTGCAAACCTCCTTCATCAGCATTGAAAATGAAACGTGGCTGGGTCTTTAGCAGGACAATGATCCCAAGCTCACTGCCATGGCAACAAAGGCGTGGCTTCGTAAGAAGCATTTCCAGGTCCTGGAGTGGCCTAGCCAGTCTCCAGACCTCAACCCCATGGAAAACCTTTGGAGGGAGTTGAAAGTCCGTGTTGCCGCCTCCAGAACCAGAACATCACTGCTTTAGAGGATCTGCTGGGAGGAATGGGCCAACATTCTAGCAACGGTGTTCCAACCTGGTGAAGACTTAAGAAACCTTTGACCTCTGACATTGCCAACAACGGATATATTACAAAGTGTTGAGATGAACTTTTGTTATTCACCAAATACTTATTTTCCACCCTTATTAAAAATCATTGTCTGATTTTTAAGGAAATAAATTTCTTAAAAATCAGACAATGTGATTTTCTGAATGTTTTTTCTAATTTTTTCTGTCATAGTTGAGGTCGACCTGTGATGTCAGTTACAGGCCTCTCATCTTTTTAAGTGGGAGAACTGGCACAACTGGTGACTGACTAAATACTTTTTCCCGCCACTGTATGCATATATATATATATATATATATATATATTTGTTTTTTTTCCTCATCTTCCAACTTTTTGAGGCCTTTACTTTGAAAAGCACTGGCTTAATTGGCTTTGGCTTCCTGTTTCCGACTGGATGACTGATGGATGAGTAGAAATAGAAAATCAAATGAGACGGAAGAGGAAATGAGTGGAAAAGCCTCCAAGTTACGGAGAAAAAACTCTGAAAAGTGTTGATCTGGATGACTGATAAAGATCGGCGCCTTGGAGTCACAACGGACCTATGAGTCATAATTACACTGAAGAATATGGAAATATTTTAATATAAACAAGAAGCAGAGATCCCAGAGGTTCAGGGCCCCAGCGGTTCAGGGTCCCAGCGGTTCAGGGTCCCAGCGGTTCAGGGTCCCAGTGGTTCAGGGCCCCAGAGGTTCAGGGTCCCAGTGGTTCAGGGCCCCAGAGGTTCAGGGCCCCAGAGGTTCAGGGTCCCAGTGGTTCAGGGTCCCAGTGGTTCAGGGCCCCAGAGGTTCAGGGCCCCAGAGGTTCAGGGTCCCAGCGGTTCAGGGTCCCAGTGGTTCAGGGCCCCAGAGGTTCAGGGCCCCAGAGGTTCAGGGCCCCAGAGGTTCAGGATCCCAGTGGTTCAGGGCCCCAGTGGTTCAGAGTCGTAGCGGTTCAGGGCCCCAGAGGTTCAGGGTCCCAGCTGTTCAGAGTCGTAGTGGTTCAGGGCCCCAGAGGTTCAGGGTCCCAGTGGTTCAGGGCCCCAGAGGTTCAGGGCCCCAGAGGTTCAGGGTCCCAGCGGTTCAGGGTCCC